>APFE031225461.1:0-56046 GCA_000404065.3 Pinus taeda | reverse complement strand
TTCATATCAAGGTCATGTAACGGCCTATTTTGGTTTCCCCACTATGCCTGGGATGAATGAGTTTTGTCTATCTTGTGTATTCCCACTTGGACGGGAGATGGATATATGTATGAGTCTTGATGATAGGAAGGTTACTTATAATGTATGGAGTCATGTTCTTTCTTGTAGAACATCTTTTGCAGACAACATTTTAGCACAGAGCATATACAAAAGGGGAGCTCATTCAGAGTTTTCAGCAGGTACTCAGGGGGAGTATGGTAGTCTGCCCCTTTACCCTTGATGTCAAAGGGGGAGAGTGATTGGTTGTTGTTTCCATCAAGTCCAAAGGGGGAGATTGTTGGCATTATGATACATATGTTGTACTTGATGGCAACCCATTCATCTCAGATGATAAATTATAGTGCAGCAAAGTTATTTTCTGGTTCACAAACTTTCACGCAGAGAAACATTCACACACTTTCATGCAGAAAAAAGTTCCTTTCATGAAGAGAAAAGTTCATGCAATTTCATGCAGATAAAAGTTCCTTTCATGCAGAGAAAAGTTCATGCACTTTCATGCAGAGAAAAGTTCCTTTCACGCAGAGAAGAGTTCACGCACTTTCATGCAGAGAAAAGTTCACACACTTTCATGTAGAGAAAATTCCCTTTCATGTAGAGAAAAGTTCACGCACTTTCATGCAGAGAAAAGCGCACGGACATGGGAAATCTTATGGTTGGTTCATGGTATTAGTCTAATAGTTTTTGATCCTATGGTTTTGGTCCGTGGTATTGCATCCAAAAGTGTTGATCCCAAGTATTGGGTCCATGGTATTGAATTGTTATGGTTTTTGGTCTGTGGTATTGTGAAAGGCCTAAGGCTATAAAAGAGGAAGGAGATCATTTGGCAAGGCATCTTCTGAATTATTGAATATCTCATAAAGTGCTAGATCTGGAATACTGTGATTGGGTTATGGTGCAGATCTGGATCTAAATGAAGAAGGAACCCTAGCGCAAGGAGAAGGATAAGTTCTATTGATGGGTCAAAATCTTAAGGCTGGAATAGTGGTATCTCTATATGATTTTGATCTGTGATATGTGGCACACACTTGATCTATAAATCTAATAATCTGGGTTAACTAATATCTGAATGTTTGAAAGAATGAATTTATAGATCTGTACGTAGGTTTCTGAATAGTGAAGTAGCGTACATCTCTTGGTTTATGTTTTAGCTGCTTCTGTTTATTGCTACAGTGTTCTGGGATCAGATGTGGGGTGTGATTACTGTTATTATGATCTGGGTACAGTCGTCAGAGAAGTGTTTATTTTGATTCAGTTTTGATTGGTCAAAAGGTGATTGGTTGATGCAGAAATTCTTGATGTTATTTGTGGATCCAATCTGAAAATTATGAAACGTGGTCTCTGGAAGGAAGAGAAAGTTGTAGGCTTCTGCAGGTAGTAGCCTGCATACTAGTATCTCAACTAGTACAAGAACTAAGGGGGTTGTAGCTCCCTTCCAGGAGAAGCTGGAAAACGAGAGAGGGTTGTAGCTCTCTACAGGTAACAGCCTGCGTATTGGTAAAGGACTGCACCAGTACAGAATCATTGTAAAAAGAAGTTTCTAATTGAAAAGATAAAGACATATTGCAGCAAGTGGTTTTCACCCACATTGGGTTTCCACCTTATATCTTCTGTTCTTGTGTGTGATTGTCTGCTGCTCTATTTTTTTGTTCCTGGTTACTATTTATATGATCCTGATGCACAGATTAATGTTCAACATCTGTAGAATATTTTAAATTATAAGTTTGTATGGTATATGCGGGTTTCCTTATATGTAGTTGCATATATGCGCGGTTTTCTCTAATTGAAGTAGCGTATATGTTCTGGGTTTGAAAAAGAAAATAATTGACCAGATAATACTGATTCACCCCCCCTCTCAGTATTATTTCTAACAGAGGCTAGACAAGCATTTTTGGGTCTTCTAAAGCCATTGGAATAACTTTTAGAGCCATTGGAGCACTGTAAATTTATGTATTAAAAAATTTGAGGATAATGAAAGAGGGTCAAGCCATTGGAAGCTGGACCAGGAGACGTAGTCCAGGAGGGGTGAACTCCTTCATCATGTGCTGATGTGTTACTGTTTATGGTGATGTTAATGTATATTACATGTTGTTTTTCATTGTTTTATTTACGTTAATTTTCTCATGAAATTCACATAAAAACACATAAAAACTATGGTTAACTTGCAACTTATCTCATACACCCTCAAGCACTTTGTTTATATTCTGAATTAGATTTAAGCACAACAAACTTAACTTTCCCATTCAGATCAAGTTTAGTATGAGAGCTATTGTTTTACTTGTGCAAGGAGGATTTAATTATTTTGCAAGTGTTTAAATGCTTACAATGTTTAATCTCAAGAGAGGACAAGGCAAACTTGTGGGTGTAGGTTCTCAAATTGGAGCAAGGAGAAGGAGGGAACAATTGCCATAATCTCCACCACAAGTTTCACCTCTTATTATACCTGAGGTTTCAGTAAGCATGGCTCATGAAGGAGGAACTGATAACATGACAGAGGATGAGAAGTATTTTAGGAAGGCTTTCTTTGACATGACAAAAATAGTGAAAGTCCTCTATGAAGACAAGAATACAAGGTGGCAGGGTGAAAGCTCTAATACTCCAAGAGGATAGGGTTCTCCAGGAGGAGGAGGTAATGGGAATGGTGATAAACCACCATCTTCTCCACCATCATCCTCACCACCATATTCTCCACCATAATCCTCACCACCATCTTGACCTTCATCTTCATCCTCTTCCACTACTACAACCCTTACTCAAATGCATGCACATACCTCAAAGGGACATGGTAAAACTCCCTTATTGAAACTAGAGGTAAAATTCGATTTGCCAATGTATAATGGTGAAGTGAATGCAAAAAAGGTTGACAATTGGATTCGTCAACTTGAGGTCTACTGTAGGATTCAAAACCTTCAAGATGATGACACAAAGATTTAGCTAGCTTCTTTGAGACTGGAGGGTGCAACATTAATATGGTGTGAAGCCAAGACACAAGATGAGATGAAAAAACATGGGAAGATTTCAATATCTTGGTATGATTTTATTGCTGCAATTAAAACACAGTTTTACCCTCTAGCATATATGCAAAAATCCATAATGAACTGGTATAATTTTAGACAACTAAAGGGTCAAAGTGTGCAAAGTTACACCCAATAGTTTAGAAGACGTTCTTTGATATTAGGTGTAGATTTGCAGTCACAAGACACTTTGTTAAAGTATATTGGGGGTTTACACAAAAATTTGAGGCATACTATCCTTATATTTAATCCTACCAGTTCAGATGAGGTTTGTGTGCAGGCCACACATCTTGAATCAAGAGGGAAAAACATTCCACAAGAGGGCAGAAACAAGCCTTTGAAATTTGGAGACAAACGAAAGAGTTTTAAAGGGAAAGGAAAGAAAAATGCAACCATTAAGAAGGAAGGAGAGAAACTAACATGCAAGCATTGTTCCAAGGAGGGTCATGATGAATCTCATTGTTGGAAGCCTCATCTTGAGATGAAACCAAAGCAATTCAACAACAAGGGAAAGCAAAATACATCTGCAACCATTCAATAGGATTTGGGATCCGATTCGGGTGATGAAACTAAAATCATAGCCATGGGGATAAAAGGTAGGGACTCCATTGCTAGCACCAGTAATTCAAATTTACACAATGAAACTCCAAATGAAAATAAGGGGATAGAACTTTTCCATATAAGGGTAATCTCAAAACATAGAAAAATTGATACTTTTTTTTTTATAGTGGTTCTCAAGCCAATCTCATCTCCAAAAACATTGTCAAAAGTTTAAACTTGGAAACCATTCCACATCATAATCCATATCCATTAGGATGGGTTTGTGACAATGCACAATTTCAAGTAACTAGAAAGTGTAGAGTGAAATTTGCCATTACTGCAAATTTCATAGATGAAGTGGAACTTGATGTTGAGCCATTAGACGTATGTGGTATAGTTTTTGGCAGCCCATATCTCTATGAAAGAAAATCTATCTTCCATAGACATGAAAACAAATACCATTTGTTCAAATATGGAGTAGAATACATTGTAAGAGCCCATAGCAAGAAACTAAATATTTCACTTGTAAATGCAGGGCAGATGAAAAGACTAGTGAATTCTAGCAAGAATTTGTGCTTCTAATGTTCAAACCCAAGAATGATGTTGATAATAAAGATTTTCAAGGTTGTGACTCAAGATTGAAATATGAATTGGTTGTTGTTGTTAACCAATATGATAAGATGTTTTAGGAACAGAAAGGATTGCCTCCCAAGAGAGGAATCCAACATGAAATATAGTTGTAGCAAGATCGTCTTCTTCATAACATTGGCCTGTACAGGATGTCAGTGATGGAAAGTGAAGAAATTAAAAATAAAATTCAAGAGTTATTGGAAAAAGTGATCATCCGGCCAAGTTCTTCTCCATGTGGGTCACCTATTTTTTTGGGGCCAAAGAAGGATGGAACATGGCACATGTGTGTGGAATTCCGTGCATTGGACAAGATTATGGTAAAGAACCGTTACCCACTGCCTAGAATAGATGATTTACTTGATCAGTTGAAAGATGCAAAGTATTTTACTAAGTTGGACTTAAGTAGTGGCTACCATCAAATTATAATGGCTTAAGGAGACATTTGGAAGACAGCATTCAAGGCAAAACAAGGTTTGGATGAATGGCTAGTTATGCCTTTTGGCTTATGTAATTATCCTACTACCTTCATGCGTGTAATGAATGATGTGTTGAGGTCATGTATTGATGATTTTGTTATAGTATACTTAGATGACATCTTAATTTTGTGCAAATATCGTGATGAACAAGTCATGCATGTGAGAAAAGTACTTGATGTCTTAAAAAAAGAACAACTGTATTTAAAGATGTCAAAGTTTGAGTTTGTAAAAACTTCTTTAGTTTACTTGGGTCATATTGTTGGAGGAGTGAGTTGAAAATAGATCCCTCCAAGGTTGATGTCATTTTGAATTCGCTAAGGCCCAAGACAATTACTGAGGTAAGAATTTTTTTGGGAGCAACCCAATATTGGAGGAAATCCATTGCTAATTTTTCTTCCATAGCAGCTCCTTTGCACGCATTGACTAGTGTGAAAAAGGTTTTTCAGTGGGGAGGCAAATAATAAAAGGCCTTTGATGCATTGAAGGAAAAGATCTATTCAGCCTCAGTACTTGCACTTCTAGACTTGAGACAATCATTTGAGATCCAGACTGATGCTAGTGACTACACCCATGGTGTAGTCCTCATGCAACATGGTAAGCCTATCTGTTTTCATTCGGAAACTTTCAATGGTACAGTGATTAATTATCCTACATATGACAAGGAATTGTATGCATTGGTGCAAAGTGTGAAAAAGTGGAAACACTACATGATGGGTAAGGAAACAATCATTCACACTGATCATCAGCCATTGCAATACTTGCAATCTCAATCTAAGTTGCAACAGTCAAGGCACTTCCAATGGATGGGTTTTCTTCAACAATTCCACTTGGTAATAAGGTATAAGAAAGGTATCTATAACAAGGTTGTTGATATGCTTTCTAGGCCTATTATTAGTGCAACTAATTTACTCAAGCATAATTTTGTTTTGCATGAAAGTTATATTGAGCAGTATGCATTAGACAATGACTTTCAGGATGTTTATGCAAACTTGAGTCAAGGTAACCAAGTAGAGGAATTAAAATCCAAAGGAGCAAGTAAAAAGCAAAGAATGACAAGCATAATGTAGATCACAAGTTCCAAGTCCGTGACAAAGTTTGGCTTCACATCAGTAAAGAGAGGCTTCAAGGGGAAGGTAAAAAATTGAAACCAATCCGATATGGTCCATTCAGAATTCTGGAAAAGATTGCTGACAAGGCCTTCTGGTTGGATTTGCCCTCAAATATGAAAATTTATGTTGTTGTTAATGTGGAAAATTTAAGGTTGTATGAGCCTCCTTTGATTGAATATCAAGTAGAGAATGTTTAAATTCCTTCCATTGAATATTTCTCTCCTGAATACCTTGATGAACTACAACAAGACACCATTCTTGACAGAATAACTAGGTCTTGAAAACAAGGGAGTGTGGACTACCTTCAAGTAGGGCTCAAAGGAACAAATCCTTCCAAGGCCAAATGGATTGAGATTAGAAAGGTGAGGGAACTGTACCTTCATCTGCTGAACAACTGAAAGTGATCAGGTGCTAAAAAATTTGCTCAAAATTAAAAGTTGTCACATCAGTGTGGAACCTAAATGATCACGTAGTGCTTGTCACCCTGCATCTAGAATAACTCGTTTCGCTCAAAACGGACTCTAGATGCTCCCAAAAACATATTATGTTCACTTTTCCAAACAAGCGAATTTAAAAAAAAAATATGCAGTCAGCCCAATAAGCAGTTTGTATTGTTGACGTGGCACTCACTGGGCATACCTACATGGAAAGGTGACTATGCATATGACTGAGATCCTTCGACCAATCAGGTGGCAGCAAGTGTCAGGATGTTGTTTGGTTTGTTGGTGATGATGTGTCAGTTTCTAGTTGGTGGGTTGGTGGCCAACCACAGGCTGCCACACGGCCCAAACAGAGGCCGCCACATGGCAACCCTATGTCACCTAAAATTGGTTAATGGGTTGAGTGGACCGGGCGGGGGTCAAACACCAGACCTTCGCCCAACAAATAATACTACCTACCACTGCGCTATGATTAGTTCTTATTAAAACATAGCATAAAGGTTTTATTTATAGAGTTATGGGGCCACGAGTGGGGTTAATTGCCAGGCCTCTGCTCAGTGGTCCCCAAATAGTTTCATGTGAACACTGTGGGTGGGGCTAACTGACAAGCCTCCGCTTGACAGTCTCCAAATCGGTGGTCCCCAAACCTTCAATGTGAACGCACCGTGTTTAACCTTTTGTCGCATGGTTAGGTGGGGGGACCATCCATGGGCACATGGCCCCCACTTGACCACTGTTTCAGCATTAAGGCCTTAGTGGCTAAATTGGTGGTCTGACAATTTCGGTCAGATTCCCGTAAATTTGGTGCTCAGTTAGCAGAATTGGAGGCAAAATTGTGCGTTAGTTGTCGGGTTTTGGGGAATTTGTGGTGCGGTTAGTGCCAAAACTTGGGCAAAGCATAACTTATGCAATTTTTGACCCATTTGGGAGCAGGAAGAGGTTAGATAGACGTTTTTGGGTCTTATGAATCCATTGGAACAAGTTTCAGAGCCATTGGAGGAATGTAAATGTATGTATTCACAAATTTGAGCACAATGAAAGAGGGCCAAGCCATTGGAAGGTGGACCAGGAGACGTAGCCTCGGAGGGGTGAACTCCTTCATCATGTGCTGATGTGTTACTGTTTATGGTGATGTTTATGTATGTTACATGTTTTTGTTCAATGTTTTATTTATATTAATTTGCTCATTAAATTCACATAAAAACACAAAAACTCATGGTTAGCTTGCAATTTATCTCATAAACCCTCAAGCACTTTGTTTATATTCTGAATTGGATTTAAGCACAACAAACTTAACTTTCCCATTCAGATCAACAAATGAGAGAGAGAGAGAGAGAGAGAGAGAGAGAGAGAGAGAGGAAATGAGAGAGCTCCAAAACTAAACTGACAAAAGGTTACCAATTGATCCTCAGAAGCCTTTTTAACAACTAGGCATCTATTCTCTTCATTTTCCATTATTTTCCTTCAATTTCCTTCTCACATGAAACCTATGACCTTTCACCTTCCTTTTCTCCTAATTTCTATTATTTCATAAATAAATGTGTTAAAAATTCCATGGGTTAAAAGACAAGGGTTAAAATTCCATTTTTCCTTTTGTCATTGCCTTTGCCAATTTCCTTAGACATTAATAACCAAATGAACACCCACTCTAGGATGTCTTTCCCAACATTCAGCTAGGAATAAGTGCCCATCAACCGTGATTATTATTTTTCCTTTATTATTTTTATTACATGGAATTTTCACAAGGGCTATTACACTAAGTTTGAAGTAACATACCCTTCATTTCCTTTATTCTCTTGGGTAGAACTTCTTGTATCAAATTCATCATAGTTTCATGGAAATATCTTGATCCGTGTTGATAATCGTAGTGATTGTTGTGGTGGTTGCTCAGCTTGAATAACATGCTCTTCAAGAGTAGTTTATGATCCTATAGAAACATTATCATCATCCAATTTTTCTTTTGCAGAAAAGTTATTATTATGCAATTTTTCTGCATTCTCTATTAAATATGGCAAATTTATCGAAGGAAAATCCACATACTGATCTAGAATGTCAATCCCCCCTTCAGGATGTGGAATATCATTATCTAATTCATAATAAAACGTTTTGTAAGTGAATTTATCCAAATGATTGAGTTGTTTATCAATAGTGGAAGTGTCTTTAGCGAATTCAAGAAAAAATACATCTCGTTAAACAATCAATTTCTTGTTCTCCTCATCATACAACCTATAAGCTTTGGAAGTATTAGAATATCCTAAGAAAATAATTTTGTGACTTCTGGCACCGAATTTGTTTCGCTGATGTTTAGGAATTAATGCATAGCATAGAGAAATAAAAACTCTAAAATGTTGAACAACAGGAATATGATTATACCACATTTCATAAGGAGACTTATTAATGATGTCACAAGAAGGACAATGATTGTGAATATAGAGTGCACAAATAACTGCTTCTCCCTAACACATCAACTTAACATCTTAAAAGACATCACTGATCTCACCATATAACAATATTCTACAACACCATTTTGTTGTGGATTATAAGGAATGCAGTTTGATGTTTAATGTCATTGTCTTGTAAATACTTTTCAAAATAATGAGATGTGTATTCACCATTGTTACCATATCGTAGAGTGCCAATGTTAAGTTGAGTTTCACTTTTAATCCATAAATGAAAATATTTAAAAGTTGCAAAAAAATGAGATTTCTCTTTCAAGAGGTAAACACAACACATCCTCATGTAGTCATCAATAAAAATCAGTAGATATTTATTACCATTGCTAGATGGAACAAACATGGGCCCACATGAATTAGAACGTATGAGACCTAACTTCATGGAAGTTCTAGAAGTAGAGTTATGAAAAGGTTTCTTATAGTGCTTGCCTGAAATACAAACATCACATCGAGTAAGTTTTCTTGGAATAGTAGGAAGCCCTTTAATGCCTTGGTGTTTCATAATTTTGATACTATAATAATTATATGACCAAAACGAGCATGCCACAACAAACAGGAAGAATAAGTATCACTTTGTTGAGTCAAATGAGCATAATTGAATGTACAAGATGATGTTCCTTTGAGTTTCAAAAGTTTGTCTTCTTCAACACTAGTCATAACAATCACATTATCATATGCCATACATATTTCAACTATACCATCAAACATGCATATAGAATGTCCTTGTTGCTTGATATGTATGAGAGACATCAAATTTCTTCGAAAATGAGGAATATAAAGAACATCATGTAAAATATAATCAACAAGTCCTAGTATTTTTAGTTGAATAGATACGATTCCTGAATACTTTATTTGTGATTTATCAACAAAATAAACTACTCCATCAATATGATCCCAAAATGTTTCAAAAAAATCTCTTCTAGGGATCTTATGACAAGTGGCTCCAATGTCTAATATCCAAGTGTCTTGACAAGAGAAAACGTTAGTGATAAAAACATCATTTATACTAAAATTACAATGTGCAACAATATAGTGGGAAAATTCATGTGGTTTTCCTTTGTCTAGAGGTTGTTTCGCTTTCTTCTCACTAATATTTTCCCAAGGAGCGTGACAAAGAGGAGCAGTATGAAGAAGTTTACCACATCCATAAAACTTACCAGGTCATTCTGAAATGATTTTGTTTCTTGTCACCTTGATTATTGTTACCCCCCACCTCTAGATAGTTTCCCACCTTGACCTCTACTACTTTTTCTATTTCTAGTATACTCTTCTTGAGACTTTTGTTCCTTTTGTGCAAGAAACAAAGTCTCAACATTGGAATTGGGAAGTGACTCCTCCTTCCCAAAGGATTTCTCTCTCATTTGAAATTTTATCTTAAAGTTTATCAAATGTCATGGCTTTGATTTGTTCACAAGCTTGAAGATACTCCAAGTAGTGTGAATAGGTAGGGTATAGGGATTTAATGAATGCGGTGAGTTACAGATCAACTTAATGCCAATTGGATCAATATCATGATAAATAGATTTAATCTTTTAGGCTAACTTCATTGGATCATTGATATTTCAATTCCAAATTAAATAATTTCATCAATAATTGTATGATTTCCAGTTCTGAATGGGAGACATAAAGATATTTTAATATCTTTAATGCTTCAAATGTTGTGGTTCTAGAAAGAATACGTCGAATTACCTATTTTGTTACAAAAGCATAAATTAAAGCATATGTATTTCTATCTTTACTCTTGCAAATTGCAAGTTGTTTCTCGTCTTTAGGTTATTATGGTTCACTGTCATCCATAATTTCAGAAAGACCTTCCCATAAATCATTAAAAACAAGAGTATTTTTTACTTTTCGAAACCGTTCTTGGTAATTGTCCTTTCCACTGAGAACAACACCTACTGTGGAGATCAAAGAATTCATATTGCATAAATATTTGACAACTAAAATTCATTTAGTCTGAAACTAAACACCCTCAATAATTTTCGTTACCTTCTAATTATCTATTGATGAAGTGTCAAAGCGTAAAGCCCCTTCGTGGTCCAAATAAAATTCAAAACTTCCATGTAATTCTAGATTGATTTGACTCGAAGAAAACGACAGTAAGAAATGAAAGCCTCATATTTTTGCAGTTATGTACACTCTCAAAAAATTCACTTTCCCATATGGGCTATGGGCATAGGGAACTTGATGCTCCCTTAATATGTTACAGATGCAACCCTTGATTCAATAAAACCAATTTCTATTGGTATGTTCTTTTGTCACCTTGTACCCCTACTTGCATGATAGCTTTTTGAACAAATGTATGGCTTCTGATTCAAAATTTGTTCTCACTTGTCAAACCATATTGTACTTGTGTCAAATGGTCCTATTTTTATCCCTCGTACAAAGAAGGACAAGTGTTATCTAAATATGCTAAAGGGAAATGATAATGGATTCCAATATTTAATCGGGAGTTGAAATCAATGGGTAGGACCGAATTTCGGGAGCTATCATATCGAAAGGGACGACAGGAAGCATATTGGGACTTCGGGATTTTAGAAGTCATAACATAAGAGACCTTGATAGTATATTTAAAAGGAGGACCTGAAATTGAATATCGGAATGCGAAATTGGAAGAAGAGGAAGAGAGCATATCAAAGACTCAGCATTTCAAAACTCGATATTAGAAGGAGAAGACATCGGAGAAGAGTGGTATCAAAATATCAAAGTTTCGTATCTCCTTAAAAATTGGATTTCGTAACTCCAAGGACCCCAAGGACCCTTTCTCTCTCCTCAAGGAAGACACATGGTAGCACATGTTTCACCTTGGGAATAAAATGTGGCAAATGACGTCAGCATGACCTCGACATGTGGAAATCAGTTTTGACATTTTTCAGGGCCTAAAAATGAAAATCTGGGTGAGACATGTCACCATCCAGGGGCGCCATGTGGCAATGATGATGTTAGTATGAATTCATTTCAAAGGTCGGTCTTTTGGAGGATGATTTTTTCGTAACTCCTGCCAGATTTGTTTTATGAAAAGTTTTGATTCAAAGAAGGGGGCTCCAATGTGATGTATCATTTGGTCATGAGGACTCAAAGAACCAAAGGTTCATATCAAGTACACTAAGGGATAGGCCCTCGATAGGGTTTCAAAGACCTTAACACCCGAGCGCTAAGCCTTCGATCACAACACATGGTCGCATGGAGGAGTAATAGGAAGAGGGGCTAAGCATGAAGGAGCTGGGGGCATTAGATTCTTGTGATTTCGTAACGTTATTTTAATAGGAGTTACGATATGATAAGGCTCCAATATTGTGGTACAAAGGAGTACGGAAGATGAATGGGTTGAAAAATTAGTAAATGCATGCAGAAGTTTGGTGTCGTAGGAGTTATTGCAACTGCAAATATCGATAGGTCAAGGTGAGAAGGGCCACGATCTGTAGAGATAAGTTTGGTATTTTCTTGTGCTGAGAAGTAAACCGTCCTTGATATAGTGTGTGCATTACAGGGGATTAAATGATGAATAGTGCCATCAATTCTGGAGATCACTCAAAGGCCCATTCTCAGTAGTTAATGACGCATAAATGTGATTAGTTCATCAACACCCCACTTCTTCATATCATCAGCCCACCACAGACCTAGATAATGGAGCGTACATCCACCTCAGGAAATAAGAGGAATCGAGAATGGAGATATTTTTTTGTGCCAGTGATGACATCTAATGTTTTTATGTTTTGTAAATATTTCATTACAAAGAGGAATCAAAATATGTTAGGAAAACTAGACCACTACCATCCTCAGACAGCTATCAAATTCAAGATATTTTGCAACTATTTATCAAAACTCTCTACCCCTATAAAAGGGATGAGGAACTTTATATGAGAGGTTTGATTCTCCTGGTTCGAACAGGTTGTTATTGTCTGGAAACCCCCACAATTCTGGGTGGTGATATGTATTTCATTATGGAAGATTAATGGAGAAGTTATGGTGAATCCAAACATTTGGGATATATAGTATGTGTTCTCCCCCTGTATGTCACTTCATGTGTGTTTTCTTCTTCAGAAATTATGTAATAGTAGTTGCTGGATTCACTCTTAATTCACAAATTTACTTAGGATATGTGATAATGGATTGAACCTATGAAGTTGTATATTTATCTATGTTATTTATTAGCAGATGATACCTATGAAATTTCAGAACTACCTATGTTACGAAATAGCTAATAGTACCTGTCCTAGGCACTAACCTTTCCTAAACCCAGGGGTTGTCTATAGGAGCCACAACATCTTCTAGCACTGTTGCTAGGGAGAAAATCATAATATTTTTCCTTGGGTATGAAATTAGTATATTCCTTTTGTCAGGTGAGAAAAGGAAGTGTGGGTTGAAGAACTCTCACTTTGGCGGATCCACTATTTAAAATATTCACTTCATCATCCTAGTTTTCAAAAGGCCTCATACTCATTCTAATACTTTTCAATAGAAGACTCCTCCGGTATTTGACCCTGAAAAATCATATCCAGGAGGACTCGGAAAGAGAGCGCCCGTATTACTCCAGACCCTATGATCTCATTCCTTGAAGTGACAAATTCTAGCTTTCAGAAGGCTCAGATAAACTCCTCTGAGCCCTCTTCCAAAGCCTTGGAACATTCGGGAGAACATTGTCAACTATTTTAGCCCATTTTCCTTAAGAAACAAATCTGAAGAGGCTTATTTTAGTACACCTCTTTTCACTTTCTAGACCCTCCTAGAAGTTGAGAAAATTAAATATATTCTCATTAATAGTCCAAATCAGAGCACCGCTCAACCCTAGATAGCCATAATCCATATAACTCCCCAACCAGGACCTGCGGTAAATCTTCTACCACCTCCATTGCAAAATATGGTGGTCCTTGGTTTTCTACTTAATATATATGCTCCACTCAATCTACCAGAACCTTTGAATGGGATGCGATAAGATTACCTTAAACTCCTACCTAGATTCATGGGAGAGGAGGATATCTAAGCTCAAAAGCTTATAGAAATCTTGTATGCAATAGTTGAGAATATGAATGTAGAACATCTAGATTTAGTACTAAGCATCTTTTTTCAGCCTTTGGATGAAGAGGCTAGGAAATGGTTCAAGAATCTTCTAGATTCTTCAATTAATACCTGGGAGGAGATGGAGAACTCTTTCATGCATAAATGGGGGGAAAGAAGGGACCATGGGTATATCCTTAAAAAATTCAATGCAATGTAGAAAAAACATAATGAAGATGTCTCAGAGTTTATAAGGAGGTTTAATAAACTATATAATAGTCTTCCTACCAAAATTAAACCCCGATAGGTTGTTGCCAAAGTGGTTTTTGCCGAGGCCTTTGAAGCACAGTTCAGGGTTACCCTTAGAGAAAGAAGGTCACATACTCTAGATAAAATCCAATGAAATGCCCTAGAAGTTTAAGCAAAATTCACGTCCACTGGAAAGTGAAAGGGAAGGTTGAATATGGTGATAGGAAGGTGGAAAGGAAGAATACAGTTCTTTGAGGTATGCAAAGGAAACCCAAGAACAAAATTTAGACGAGATGAACAAGATAATAAGGATTTTTTCTAACAAACTCATAAAACTGGAGTTGGAAAACAAGAACCCCCTTAGACCAAGTCAGCCAACTCCCAACAAAAATTTTAATCCCCAATACAAGAAGCCACCTTTACAACTCTTACAAAGGGAAAGAAAGGATAAACGAGACCATATTCAACCTCCTCTAGATTTAGAAGATGATCTCGAGGAGACTATTGAAGAAACTATCAAATTTAAAAAAAACTAGTTGTCTTCTATTTAGGGGCAAGAAATGAAATAAAAGCATAGTTATGTGAAGGGGTTGATTTAGACGCCCCACTGGATGATCGAGTGATAGACAATTACTGTGAACCATTTTCCAATTTCATGCAATCCCAGTTGCACAGAAAATATGATCTCAGGTCATCTACAAAAAGGTCCAGGGAGTAATATCATATTGAAATAACTCTTCATCCTAGTTCGCCAAAGCCAACAGATAAAGGGAAGAAACCACTCAACCCTTTCTCACCAACCGCAAAATAATCCTCTAGCCTTGTTCCAAATGAGTCTAGAACCTCTTAAATAGATGAATTTCCCCCACAGATAAAGCCAATCCATGATGAGAACAAAGAACTTGCCGAGTCTTCTAATTTGATAAGAATCCTCTGCTTTCAGTCTTCAAAGAGAGTTTGAGAAAGTCAATATATTTGTACCTTTGACTGAATTATTGAAACAACATAGTTATAAAGTTCAAATGTCTCAGTTTATGAGTTCACCCACCATTACCTCCTTGTAGGACAACCTTAACCTATAGGAAGAGAGGCCCATGGTTGTGTTTGAACCCCATGTGGAGGTGCAGGACTCTTACACTACCCCATTCTATGTTACCTTGGCGATGCATGGCCTGCTACTACATAATTGTATGCTTGACTCAGGAGCATCTCATAACTTAATTCCATTATCTATGATGGAGTAGTTGGGACTGCAAATAACAAAACCTTACAAATATATATACTCCTTTGATTCCAAAAGAGTAAAGTGTGTGGGTATGATCAAAGATTTAGTGGTCAATTTGGCCCAAAGCCCAGTGAAAAGTGTAGTTATGGACATAATTGTAGTTGCAAAAGTCCCTACAAGATTTGGTATGCTTTTGTCCAGGACATGGGGATCGAAAATCGGGGGTCCATCAAACTGGATCTAACATATGCTAAAATTTCGGTGTTTGGTGGAGAGGAGCGTTGATTATACAAAGAATCTAGATTTGTGAAGATAGTCACAAATTCAAATTATTCAGAGAATGCTCCTATGTTAAAGAAAATGAATTTTCTTGTCTTAT
The DNA here is from genome assembly GCA_000404065.3 of Pinus taeda. Taxonomy (NCBI): domain Eukaryota; kingdom Viridiplantae; phylum Streptophyta; class Pinopsida; order Pinales; family Pinaceae; genus Pinus; species Pinus taeda. The sequence goes on along the minus strand of APFE031225461.1, from coordinate 40,476 downwards.
ATTAGAAGAAGATGCTCAAATCCTGGGAGACACCCAGATGGAATGTTCAGTGCACCAGAGTGAACTGTCATCGGATCATGACAAGGTATGTAAGTTGTATTTTGACGATGCTTATTCTAAGGAAGGAACTGGAGAAGTTGTGTTATTGGTGTCTCCCGGATGCAGCTTGATTCCTCTCTCTTCCAAGCTGGAGTTTGAGGCCACTAACAATGTGGTTGAACATGAAGCTTTGTTGTTGGGGCTGCAAGTTGCTAAAAACCTTAACATTGGCTGTTTGTTTGTATTTGGGGACTTAGAGATAGTGGTGAAGAAAATAAAAAATCAATGCCAAACTAAGCAGCCAATATTGAAGTCATATAGGAACGAAGTATGGGAATTGGTTGAAATTTTTATCAACCTTCAATATTCAATTCTTTCCCAAAGAAAGAAATCAGATGGCTGACTCTTTGGTAATTTCTGCTAGTAATTTCAAACCTCCCCAAAACCCCTTGCTCAAATATGAAGTTGAGATCAGGTACATGCCTTTGGTACCAGACAATGTGAGGCACTGGAAGGTGTTCGAAGATGAAGGACAGATCAAGTGTTTCATGGAGGTTTTCAAGGAATTCTCAATCTCAGTGATCAATTAGGAGGACGAGGAGTTGATATAGGAACAACAAACAATGTTGGGAAGGGTCTATTGTTGATCAAAAAATTGTGTAGCTAAAGGGAAATATCATCCCCAAAGGTTTGGTTCCATTGGAAAGGCTTTTCAACTCAAATGATGTGGTTGTTAAGCCAACTGAATAAGAGCTTGAGGAGGAGGTGGAGGATTGTAACATTGAGATCAAAGAAGATCCTAACATCATCAAATTGGCTAAAGGATTTCCTAGGGCATACATAAAAAGATACCTAAACCTTTTCAAGGAGTACATGGATGTGTTTGCTTGGTCATATGATGATTTGAATACTTTTGATCGTGGTGTCATACAACACAAAATTCCTCTAAAAACTTAAACGAAGCCATCTAAGCAGAAGCGCAGGTAGATTAATCGTCTATTTCTTCCATAAATTGAAAAAGTGGTGAATAAGTTGTTACATACTAAGATAATTATGCCTTTAAGGTACTCCGATTGGGTAGAAAATTTGATTCCTGTCAGGAAGAAGAATGGGGAAAAAGGCTATGTGTAGATTTCAGAAACATGAACAATGCCTTCTTGAATGATAAATATATGCTTCCTAGAATGGATTATATTTTGTAGAAAGTGGTAGGGTCTGTCCTGATGTCCGTGATAGATGGTTTATTTGGATACAACCAAGTCGCTGTACACGCTGAGGATTAGAAGAAATATATTTTACTACACCTTGGGGGGACGTTTATGTATGCCATAATGCCTTTCGGCCTCATAAACGTTGGAGATGCTTTCCAGAGAGTGATGGATATAAAATTTGTTGGAGAGTGGGATAAATTTGTAGTAATCTACCTGGATGACATAACTGTCTTCTCCGAGTCACATGAAAATCACCTCAAGCACTTGCATCTCATCTTTGAAAAGTGCAGAAGGTATAGTTTGTCCTTAAACCCGAAGAAATCTTAGTTCACTTTACATGAATGGAAGCTATTGGGCTATATTGTAGAAAAGGAAGGAGTAAAATTTGATCCCAAAAGGGTGGAGGCTGTTAATAATATTCCTTTACCCAGAAATAGGTAGGAGATTCATATTTCTTCGGCAAAATAAATTTTTTTCTGAGGATATTCATACCAAACTGTGCTAAAATTGTCAAAGATATCACACAAATGTTGAAGAAGACCAAGGAAGTCAACTGACCATAGAAGCTGGGGAATCATTCTCCTGAATAAAAATAATATTTTATAGAAGCCCCAGCGTTAGCTAACCCAGATTATCAGAAGCCATTCTTCATTTTCTCTTTTGCCTCTCCTAACATGGTGGCAGTTGTTCTATTGCAGAAAAATAATGAAGGACAAGAACAATTGATTTCATTTTTCAGCTAGGTGTTGCGAGATGTGAATCTGAAGTATAATATATTAGAGGAACAAGAGGTCAAATCTTTAAAGGCCTTCTGAATGTATTTCCTACAGTCCAATATAATGGTGTATGTTCTAACTACCATTGTGAAAGACATTCTCGTGCAAGGAGAGAGTGAAGGTCAGAGGGGCAAGTGGATTGCCAAAATTTAAGAATATGACATGGAGATCAAACCTACTAAGCTAATCAAGGGGCAGGATTTGGATAAAATATTGTCTGAGGCCAATTTTTAGGCCATGGGTATAAATTTTCTAACAGATAAAGGAGGATGAAGCGGAAGAGAAGAGGAGCAGAAAAGCATTGTATCCTTAACATAGAAAATTCAAATGAAGTACCTCACCTCACATTGGTACAAATATATTGTCCATTATTTACTTTTTCTAAATTTCCTATTGAATTTTGAAAAAGTTAAATACATGGCCTTGAGGGTACAAGATCAAAATTTTGTTATCTCAAATGGTTAGTTGTATTGGAAGGACCCAGGGGGGATTTTACTATTTTTCCGAGTAGAAGAGGAGATTTCCAAGTTAATTTATGAATTCCACAACTCTTTTTGTGGGGGACATTACAACTGGAGACCCACAAGCCATAAAATCATCAAAGTCGATTCTACTTGCCTAAACTATTTGGTGAGGTGTATACATATGTTCGAGCCTATGGAAAATGTCAGATTTTTGGAGAGAAGAAGAAGTTAGCACTCATCCCCTTGATACCTATTTTTGTGGAGGAGCCCTTCACGCAATGGGGACTAGACTTCATACGAGAAATACATTCACCATCCAATGGGCAACACAAATGGATACTTACAACCACTGACTATTTCATGAAATGGGTGGAGGCCATCCTAGCCAGAAATGCCACTGATGAAGTGGTAATCAAGTTTATGGGGGAGAATATCCTTGCCCGGTTTGACTGTCTAAAAAAGATTATCACTGATAATGCTCACGTGTTCAAGTCAGCCAACTTTCTAAGCTTCTGCCAAAAAAACAACATCGTCATGGGGCACTCCACCACATACTACCCGCATGGTAATGTACTAGTTGAATCTTCAATAAAACTCTAAGGAGGATTCTAAAAAAGACCATATCAGAAAATTAGAAAAAATGGGATTCACAATTGAAATTTTCTTTATGGGCCAACAGAGTCATTGCCAAGTGGTCAATCGAGATTTCTCCTTTTTAATTGGTATATGGAAAGGCCACAATTTTCCCTATCTAACTAGCCATGCGAGTGGCCAAAATTCTACAGGATGTCGAGGATGAACCCAAATTTCTAACGAGAAGAATAAATCAGTTGGTAGAGATACAAGAAACTAGAGGGGAGGTAACTCAAAATCTAATTAAATATCAAGAGAAGATGAAGGATCTTTTTGACAAAAAGGTAAGGGATAGATCTTTACATCCAGGAGATTTGGTACTCAGATGGGATGTAAGGAAGGATAACAAAGGAAAACAAGGGAAGTTTGATCCCTTGTGGTTTGGACCCTTCAAAATATATGAAACAAAGGAAATAACACCTTCTTACTGGAAATATTGGACGGTGAAGTGCTTGAACTACCTATAATTGGGCAGTTTCTGAAGCTCTATTTCCACCATTAAAGAGGTCAATTTTTCCCCAATTGTATATACCGATGAGACATTGTACATACCAATAATGCTTTAAGTTATGACGGTTTCTATTTTTTTTTTGTACCTGAAAAAATTACTCCATGCCCAATGGATAGAAGGCACTAATCTACAAGTTCTCAATGTATTTCTTGCAATACATTGTCCCTAATTGGTGCCAATGTTGTCACTTGTCATATCATCTTGTACTTGTGTTAAATGGTCCTATTTGTATCCCCAGTACAGAGAAGGACAAGTGCTATCTAAATATGTTAAAGGGAAACGAGAAGGGAGTTTGATATTTAATTGGGAGCCGAAATCAAAGGGTAGGGAAGAAATTCGGGAGTTGATCATATCAGAACCCGATATCGGAAGGACCGACATGAAACATATCAAGACTTCGGGATTTTGGAGGTTGGAAAAAAAGAGGCCTTGATGGTCTATTTAAAACGCAAACCTAAAATTGAATATCGGAGAAGGCAATCGGAAGGAGACGCAAAGAGCATATCGAAGCCTCAACATTTCGGTACCCGATATTGGAAGGAGAAGACCTGAGAGGAGAGTGGTATTGTAATATCGGAGTTTTGTAACTCCTTAAAAATTGAATTTCTTTATAAGTGCCGAGGTAGAGAAGAGCATAGAAAATATAAAGGAAATCATTGAAAAGCCAAGGACCCTTTCTCTCTCCTCACGGGAGACACATGGCAGTAGGTGGAAGATGACATCAACATGATGTGGTCATACGATGGACACGTGGCAATCAGTTTCAAAACTTTCTAGGACCTAATAGGGAAAATCTAGGTGACACATGTCACCATCCAATGGGCACCATGTGGCAGTGATGATGTTAGTATGACGTCATTTCAGAGGTCAGTCTTTTGGAGGATGGAGTTTTCATAACTCCTATCAAATTTGTTTTATGAAATTTTCTGATTTGATGAAGGGGGCTCTGATGTGAAGTATCATTTGGTCATGAGTACTCAAGGAACCAAAGGGAAAGAGCAAGTACCCTAAGGGATAGGCCCCTGACATGGTTTCAAAGACCTTAGCACCCGAGCGCTAAGCCTTCAGTCACAACACATGGTCCCATGGAGGAGTAATTGGAAAAGGGGCTAAGCAGGAAGGAGCTTGGGGCATCAGAATGTTGTGATTTCATAATGTTCTTTTAAGAAGAGTTACAATATGATAAGGCTCTCATATTGTGGTACAAAGGAGTATGGAATATGAATGGGTCGACAACTTAGTAAATGAATGCAAAAGGTTGGTGTCACAAGAGTCATTGCAATTAGAGAGATCGTTGGGTCAAGGTGAGAAGGACCACAATCTACAGAGAGAATTTTGGTCTTGTCTTGTGCTAAGAAGTAAACCGTCCCCGATATAGCATGCATCTTACAGGGGATTAAATGATGAACAATGACATCAATTCAGAGAATCCATGTCATTGAACATTTTGATCTTTGTGCTGTATGATTGAGAATTAATTCTCAGTATGGATATCACTCAAAGGCCCATTCTCGGTAGTTAATGATGCATATATGTGACCCATTCGTCAACACCCCACTGCTCCAGATCATTAGTCCACCATGGACCCAGATAATGGAGCTTGAGTCCACCTCAGGAAATCAGAGGAATCACAAATGGAGATATTTTGTTGTGTCAATCATGACACCTCATGTTTTTATGTTTTGTAAATATTTCATTCCAAAGAGGAATCAAAATTTGTTAGGACAACTAGACAACTAGCACGCTCAGAAAAATGTAGCATGCAATATATTTGTAACTGTTTGTCTAAAATCTCTCTCCCTATAAAAGGGAAGAAGAACTTAATATGAGAGGTTAGATTTTCGTAGTTCCAATAGGCTGTTATTTTTTGGCAAATCCCACAAGTCTGGGTGGTGATATGTATTTCATTCCGAAAGATTAATGAAGAAGTTCTGGTGATTCCAAGCATTTGGGATATGTAGTATGTGTTATTCCTCTATATTTCACTTCATGTGTGTTTTCTTCTTCAGAAATCGTGTAATTATAGCTGCTGGATTCACTAATAATTCACAAATTTACATAGGTTATGTGATAGCGGATTGAACCTATGAAATTGTAGATTTATCTATGTTATGTATTAGTAGATGATACCTATGAAATTGCAGAACTACCCGTGTTATGAAATAGCTGATAGTACCTGTGAGAGATAGAAACAATGTAAACTTTGAAACGAGAACTATAAACTCAAAATAGGAACTCTGGCCAAAAAACCCCGAAAAAACATCAAAAATAGTGCTAAAAACAAAAAGTGTGTATACTGGAACGATGATTTTAATTTTTAGGGGTCAATTTTGAACATGTTTTAAAAATGGTAGTGAGTACAAAATTTTCGTGCAAAATATAGCTTCAAAATGAAAAAGTGATGATACTGGAACGATGAATTTTTTTTTAGGGTCAATTTTCAAACTTTAAAAAAAAATGGTAGTAAAACCAAATTTTTATTTGCCAAACAAAGTTGTTTATGAGGAAAAAAACACATTAATGTTTTTGGTAGAATATCATTTTTATTTCCTAAGTATAAATTCAACATGTTCTCAACCATAACATCAACATCAACGGTGCTATGTTTTTTTTTTTTTGTTTCAATCCCACCATCTACTTCATGAGTAACATATTTCAATCTCTTCATGTCAAACACCATCCATTGAATTAATGGTCGGATAAATAATCCAAAATTTTTGCACGTGACAAGCTCCTACAATCTCTTATATAGAATCTACTTTATATATCAATGTTGTGTCATGAGCTTTCAATTTGGCTATTCATTTCACGTTTACTGGTCTCTAAGTGAATTTACCAATTATTAAGAATTACCAATTATTAACAAGTGATATAGAGGTAATTACATACTAAGCATAATGAGCTTCTTTGACCCTAATAATATTTAAGGAACCTGACTAATGATATTTAGCGATGGCTCATTATAATGATAGCAAATGAAGAAGAAACTTATCCTAATAATTAAGACAAGCATCAAATTGGACAAGAATTTGTAATAATCCGTGTTTGAGTATGCAATGACAATTAAATGTATAAAAAAAGTATACGAACATTAAATTGGACAAGAATTTGTAATAATCCAGGTTTGAGTATGCAATGACAACTGAAAGAAAATATAAAGAACCGATCAAATTTTATTTCGGTGGAAAAGCACGGACTAATTTGAAATGAAATGTCGCAGCTATTGATTTCCTTACAATTTCTTTAATATTGTACTGGAAAAGTCCAAATACAGAGTATTAGAAACATGGTTGAAATTAACCTCAACTGTGCATCGAAGAACAACAATCTAAAGTGGATAGGTAAGGATTTTAATCTCAATGCAAATATTTGATAATAATCTGATTGCGGATGGCGTATCCTTCGTAATTTTATGATTGGTTCAACGACCAAACTTGATTAAGAGCTTTCTTCGGTACCGATTTTGCATATATTGTGCATAAGTAATAATGAGGAGAAACAATTAGCATACAATGCTGTTATTATTAAGGAACGAGGAGAACAATGTGACTGGTGTCAAGATATGGGTTATTTTTATTTTCTTGTCATATAAAATGCAGTTATAATGAAGGAATGAAGAAAACAGTGTTGACTCAACCCCAGATAATTGATTACCAGCAGTGCCGTCATTGTGTAACCGAGGAAATAGAACTTTCAAATACGGACGCTACACTGGTGTTCTTCTCCGACTGCGGTACACATCGACTACCAAGAGTGTGTCTTCGTCTTTATGGATCTCAGTGCTTAACTTCACCGAGTCTAGCCTTTTCTAACAACTTCTAACTTCACCAAATTTAACCGTTTTGTTATGGCTTTAACAACTTGAACATAGACTTATCACCAAACTGGCAATTTACATGTATAAATACTTTGACCTCAATACTTTCTGATTCAAGCCTATCTTGACCATTCCTCCTCTGACACATATGTTTGGTTTTTTTTTTTTCAAACTTCTGTGGAGCTTCACCTTGAAATAGAAACAATGCAACTTGCTAAGTTTATTAAAAGTATATTTATTCAATGGATAGGTTTAATCAACATTTGTGGGCATGCCCATTTGCGACTAGGTTGTTTTGGATAGCCATATGCCTAACCTAGCTGATTGCTATGGCCTCGGCAAAGCTACACAAACATATATTCATTGTACGTCTTCTCATCTTTCAATATTCCCATTTAAAATGTATGTTAGAGTTTGCTTGAAAAAAGGTGTTATAATGAGCTAGGAGATGTTGGAATTTTAAGTCTTTGCTTCAATCAAATATATATTTATATATGAAAAATAAATCTATAGATTTAGATGAAGCATCCTGGGTGCATTAAGTTTTTTTACATAATTTTTTTTTTATGGATACACACACAGAAATAATAGGAAAGCACTGCCTATTAAGATAGAATGAACATTAGCGTGCAAATACTAGCTTCTGGTATTTTGAGTGCTCTGTGCACTTCATATGTCTGTCACTATCCTCGTGTATCATATGGCACAAGTCGCTTGTCATAATCTTCACTCTTGCGTTGGTCACAGTCTATCACTCTAGCACAAGCCTCACTTATATGCTCGTCATTCAATCTACACGACTTCACATTCTTGCGCTCTCACTCATGTGACATGACTATTGCTCAAGCTAAAAAATTGATGGGACAAATGAATGATGGAACTTATAAGATACTTGAGTGGATTTTGCTGTATTCATTGCATCGATGACTCTGAGTATCGGGTAACATAATCAATCGGCTACTCTGAGCATGGTCCCTACGTCTTTAATCAACAGAGTATGCAGGAGCAGAATCATGACTAGACTCCCCCCATGAATGCAATCTTCAAATGCTTGGTTGTTTTAAAACTTGTCAATTGAGACCGCTGATATTAGTATAGCGTCTGAGGTGCGTAAGGTCCACTAATAAGAAACCAAGAAGACCTGGACTTGTTAATTGGACATTCTAATTTTCAAAATTTTGAAAAAATGGTTCAAATAGTAAATCTTAAAATTATAAAAATAAGTGGTTGAGATTATCTCATGGTATTTTCAAAAGTGTGCAAATTAAAAAAAAAAAAAAAAAAAAAAAAAACAACAACAACAACAACAACAACAACAACTATTTTTTAAAATTTTGAAAAAATGGGTCAAATGGTAAATCTTAAAATCCAAAAATTCTCCACATTCTGCTGCCTTCTCTTTTCCATGGCATGCGTTTAACGACAACATCAGTAACACAACAACGAATGCTAAGATTTATGTCCTGCGTTTCTCCATTGCACAGGCAAAGAAATTATAGAGAGTAATCAGAAACTTAACTTCTGTACAATGGGCTTGAAGTTTATGAAACCCACATTGCAGGAGAATTGAGTAGGTATTTAAAGTCATAAATGGACTTTCTATTTTTAAGGTTTCATCTTATCTATCAAGGGTGGTGGCAGGGCGGTGGTGGGGTGATTCTGAGAATCGCCCCACCACCCGGCGATTCTGAGAATCGCCCCATCTACTACGAATTGCCCCAAGAAGCATATTGAGATCAAGAACTATTATTGTCTCTGTCTTGCAAGATTTATGGACTATTTTCTCTTGTGAAATATCTTTATGATGCTCATATTTTCACTCCTATGAATCTCTATGATGCTTATTTTTTTTCTCTTGTGAATCTATCTTTCACTCTCCTGCGGATTATGATCTTTAGACTTCTCGATCTGGTCACAGGTCTTTCACATAGTCTCTCACTTTATCTCAAGATTTTCAGATGAATACAATGGGATAGTCTCTTGTATAGATTTAAGTCTAGCTCTTATGAATACGCTCACACATATTATTATGACACAAACTTTTTTGACACAATCCTCGTGTATCATATGGCACAAGTCTCTTGTCATAATCTGCACTCTTGCATTGGTCACAGTCTATCACTCTGGCACCAGCCTCACTTATATGCTCGTCATTCAATCTACATGACTTCACAATCTTGTGCTCTCACTCATGTGACATAACTATTACTCAAGCTAAAAAAATGATGGGACAAATGAATGATGGAACTTGTAAGATACTTGAGTGGATTTTGCTGTATTCATTGCATCAGCGACTGAGTATTGGGTAACATAATCAATCGGCTACTCTAAGCATGGTCCCTACGTCTTTAATCAACGGAGTATGGAGGAGCAGAATCATGACTAGACTCCCCCCATGAATGCAATCTTCAAACGCTTAGTCGTTTTAAAAGTTGTCAATTGAGACCACCAATATTATTACAGTGTTTGAGGCGCGTAAGGTCCACTAATAAGAGATCGAGAAGACCTAGACTTGTTAACTGGACATTCTATTTTTCAAAATTTTGAAAAAATGGTTCAAATGGTAAATCTTAAAATTATAAATATAAGTGATTGAGATTATCTCATGGTTTTTTCAAAAGTGTGCAAAAAAAAAATAAAAAAAAATAAAAACCAACTATTTTTTAAAATTTTGAAAAAATGGGTCAAATGGTAAATCTTAAAATTCGGAAATTCTCCACATTCTGCTGCCTTCTCTTTTCCATGGCATGAGTTTAACGACATCAGTAGTAACACAACAACGAATGCTAAGATTTCTGCCCTGCGTTTCTCCATTGCATAGGCAAAGAACTTATAGAGAGTAATCAGAAACTTAACTTCTGTACAATGAGCTTGAAGTTTATGAAACCCACATTGTAGGAGAATCGAGTAGGTATTTAAAGTCATAAATGGTCTTTCTATTTTTAGGGTTTCATCTTATCTAACAAGCATTGTTTGGGGTGATTCTGAGAATCACCCCATCTGCTACGAATCACCCCAAGAAGCATATTGAGATCAAGAACTATTATTGTCTCTGTCTTGCAACATTTATGGACTATTTTCTCTTGTGACATATCTTTATGATGCTCATATTTTCACTCCTATGAATCTCTATGATGCTTATTTTTTTTCTCTTGTGAATCTATCTATAATGATCAAACTTTCACTCTCCTGCGGATTATGATCTTTAGACTTCTCACTCTGGTCACAGGTCTTTCACATAGTCTCTCACTTTATCTCAAGATTTTTAGATGACTACAATGGGATAGTCTCTTGTATAGATTTAAGTCTCGCTCTTATGAATACGCTCACACATATTATTATGACACAAATTTTTTGACACAATCCTCATGTATCATATGGCACAATTCTCTTTTCATAATCTTCACTCTTGCGTTGGTCACAGTCTATCACTCTAGCACCAGCCTCACTTATATGCTCGTCATTCAATCTACATGACTTCACATTCTTGCACTCTCACTCATGTGACATGAGTATTACTCAAGCTAATGTTTCATTCATATAACATCACAATGTGTATGGTATTTCAACTTGTATAACATCATGAATATGCACTTGAGATATGATCTCAATTGGTCTTGCATATCGACAATGTTACTTCATTGTATCCCATTGTATGATGGTATCGGAAAATGGCTTCTTAATGTATTATTGGTATCAGTACAGTCTCTATCTGATTTGTGTTGGTCATGCTCTCACTGTCCTGATTAGTATCTGATTATGTTCTCGATTCTTGACAACATTGGTGTATGGTCTCACTATCGTTGTTCTCTCACTATGATCGACTTATATGTATGTGATTTCATTACTATGTTACATTCATATGAATGGTGGCATCACTGTATAGAAGTATGTATGGTATTATCTAAAGATATATATATCACATGTATGATCCTTTGTATTCCATAACAGTGGCAACTATGCTTTGTGATATCTACAGAGACCTTATCTCCAAGAAAAACCCTAATCAGAATATATGCATAGATGAGATAGTGTTGGTATGACTAAATGTTTTCATTCAAAATTATGATAAACTTGACACTCTGGAAGTATAATTAGTCTTGGAAATAAAACATGTTCGCAAATGAAGTTGTGAACAAATCATCATATTTGTACTTTGTACCTCTTTGTTGAACTTTCAAGAAGAATCTAATAGATGAAAAAAAAATTAGATGGGTTTTCCCCTTGTGGGATTTCTCCTTGGTCTTTGAAAAAAATCATGGTGTTTCCTTTGTGCATGCTTTTCTTCTCATGATTCTTTATGTTTTGTAGTTATGATAATGTCATTATTCTTTCTATATAATTTCTAATGATGGTTAAATGTTGTGGGGTGAATGTAATATGAAAATGATCAAATGCAATTATCTAAGCAAAGAATAATGTAGCCCTAAGAAAAAAAAATTAACACAAGTCAAATATTACCTGTAAATGGATATCAGACTATGTTAAATATGTTGATTTTCTAGAGAAATTAAGGTTAACAAAATATTTATGAAATTCGGATAAGTAATTTTGATGTAGATATTATTTTAACTTGTTCTAATATATTATTCACCAATTATACTTCATTTATTCAACAATAAAGAACAACAGAATAATAGAGATCACAATGCACAAAAGAGAGACAAGATTTACCTTGGGAAAACCCACTACGAGGAAAAACCTAACAACCTTTCAATAGAGAAATTCTTCTTGTTCAATGAGAGACACATCTAGACTTATGGTCAAACCTGGTATTTGCCTTCAAGTCAAGTCACCCAAATCTAATCCTACATTTTTCTCTTGATCATGCACTACCATAATTTCATCCCTCCTGCAATACCAATTTCCCCATAATTAAGGCCTTGTAGAAATTGCCCCAGTAACCTAGAAAATTTTGCCCCCCTGCAACAATTTCCCTAGAAACTGTGAATCACAGAGAGAGATTCCTTCACACGTGTGAGTTTCTAGAGAGAGATAAGATAAAGAAATTTTGGCCTTCTTTTTCTTCCTTCTTCATCCTTCTTTTCCTTTTCTCACTTGCCCAGAAATTGTCTTAAGAGAGGCATGTGAATTGCCCAAATGAGGAGCTCAAGCTACCTTTATATAGTACGTTGTCTAGGGTAAATGTATGCATCTCTTGGCTAGTGCCAACTTGACTTGGAGGGAATCCAACTTGTCACTTTTGAAGCCAAAAATTTTATTTAAAATATTCAAATTTACATCTTTTAGCTACATATGATATGATTTCACTCCAAGAGATGGCACTTTTGGGTGGAAAAAATGATTGCTCAATTAAGCCCTTTTTAAGCGCTCGATCAAGCCGTTTGAGCACTTAAACAATGTATCCCAATGTTATTTAGGAGCTCAATTTAGCCATGTCTTTGCGGCAGTCAAATGAAGAAGATTGGGTTTTGGATTTATTTTTTGGCTCAGGTAAGTTTTATTATATGGAATTGAATTTCAATATGTTATTTATTAATTTATATGTCATTGTACTAATTTACTTCATTATTTCTTTTGTTTTGATAATTAGGTACAACACTAGCATGTTGCCTTCAAAAAGGAAGAATTGCATTGCAATTGAAAAAGATCCAATACAGTGCAATTTCATTCACAAAGAATTAATGCTCTTCAATTTCTTCCAGATGCAATGCAAGAAATTGGGTTGAAGAAAGGGGACTTTAGTAAATCACGTGTGGCAAAAAAGGCAAAGGAACCCCAACCACCATTACATGGAATGTTTGGAAAGACATATATTGGGAGATTCACAGACATCAAAGATCCATTAGAAGAGGAAAATGAGCCAAAGGAAGTAGGAAATATTGTGGAAGGATACAATGATGAAACTCTAGAGGATAAAGAGTTTGGATTACGTGACATTGTTGATTAAATTTAAGTTATGCTTGGAAATCAAGCTTTGCAATGTTTTGACTTTGACATTTTATGAGAAGAATAAACACTCAATTAAGGTTGTTATACAAATGGAGATATTTGTTAGTGTGATTTTTGACATTAATTTTTAAGTTTAGTCAATATTTCTTTGAAAAAAGGATATTATTATTTTTTTGACATGAAATTCATAAAAAAACTATTATTTAACCATTTTTAGTTAAAATTTTCATATAAAATTTGTGATTTTGGCAATGTCAATTCGAGCAAAAAAATATCAAAACGTGTAGTTTTTTAGTTATATTTATGTTAAAAATGGCTATTTTTATGTCCATAGTTAAAAAAATATTGTTTTTTAGAAACAATTATTTCATGTGGATTGAAAAATTAATTAAGGATGTATAAATATGTATAATATCGAAAATTCAAAATCAGCATGAAAATCACTACCAATCTAAAACATAATGTACATAAAAAAAATTAAAGTGCCAAAAACTATGCTCTAAAAAAAACATGTGTTCTGCATCACCCCTTTCCAAAATCAGGTCACTTTTTTGCTATCTCTACGAAATGGGTAACACTATCAGTTCCCGTTTCAAAGTTTACATTGTTTAGAGTCGAAAGCCTTAAAATGCGCTCCATAATTTGTGCACCTCACTCCTTTTACCTTTTCATGGTTTTTTCGGGATTTGTTTGCTAGGATTTTGTGTTTATCCAACCCTCTGCACCAAGTTCTTCTCTTCTATTTCTCCTCTCCATCTTTACTGCAACGACAAATTAAGTTCCATTCCTTGTGTATCGGCCACCAGTCCTAAACATTTATTCATGGGAACGATACATTGTTCATATGTATATTGAATATGCCTCTGAGAAAGGTAATTGAAACGAAATCCAAATCATTTTACATCTATCTCTTGAGCTACACTAATTTATCTTCAAGAGAGATTAAAATGTCCTAGGCACTGACCTTTCCTCATCCCAAGGGTTGTCTCTAGGAGTCACAACATCTTCTTTTAGCGAGCAACAACAACCCTTCTCTACATTCATGCGGTTGTTCCTTGCTACAACAACCCAACAAGTCAACCTTCCCGTGGTTGTAGGCATAAAATGTCATGTTTGTTTTGGCAAATCCTACAGTGGCAAGCGAGAAGTGGAGTTTATAAATTCACCAACGCTCTGATACCACTATAGACAGACCTGTGAATAAACTCCACAATCGAAAATTAATATATTTATAATGAAATCATTTATTTATACAAATGAGAAATAGGTAGAAAACAATTATGTCTCAACAAGCTCTCAATAACTTATTAACAAAAAAACTATTATCTAACTAATAATGTACAATGTGATTGCAAAAAATTAGTTAACAAGTTTCACAAGAAATAGTTTATGTTAAAAAAATAACAAAATAAACCTAATTTTTTTTCCTTAAAGGCATATTTAGTTATTTTAATGGTTTTTGTGACAATCGTTTCCTTTGTCATAAACATATTTACAATGCAGTACAAGATGATTCAAACAAAATTAGGGTGAAAAATTTTAGATTAAAAAAGAATAATGAATTTAGCATTATGATATAAAATGCACTTGAATTAAAAAATTAACAACAAAGTTCACTGATAACAGTACAAAAAAATGGACGGAGAGATATAAAATGTTTTGGTAAATTTTGTAAGTCTCACTAATAGTGAAAATCTCTTATAAACTGATACATTTAAAAATTTCATTAATATTCAAATTATTTTTACTTTCTTAAAAATGGATTTATTTCTATTTTATATTCTTAAAATAATTAACGAAATAATTATAAAAAACTTTCTTTTTTATTTACCAACTTTATATATATATAACTCATTCATGGAAACAATGTAATGTTTACTACATAAAAAAATGAGAATGGTTAAAATTGGAAAAGCAAAATAATTAACCAAATTCCTTAAAAAAATAATGTACATTGACATAACTCCTTTCACTCTTTATGCAATTATTAATTAAAAATATATAAAGTGTTTACCCATATTATTATAATTTTACAATAATAAATATTCAAAATATAAAAAAATGATTGATTTCAAATTTTTGTGATCTATATCGTTATCAAAATGTATTTTGGATTATTATGATTTATCATCAAGACGAGGATGAAAAACTAGATATGTAATTAGGTATAAATAGCAAAGATGCCCCAGGTGCTAGAGGCATATTTGCAACATTTAAGGAACGATGGATCAGTTTTTCTCTGGGAAACCTGCAAACGAGATCGTTCAAATAGTTGAACTTTATTCATCCATTTCCCTTCCGTATAGGGATATGATCATTGATTTCAGACTTCTGTGATGATCATTGATTTCAAACTTATGTGATCCATATTTTTATCAAAATGTATTTATGATCAATCACTTCGTTGTTTTTGAGTCAACCTTTCAAACCATCTATTGTGGTTCTCATCTAGACAAGGATGAAAAACCAGATCTGTAATTAAGTATAAATATCAGCCCAGGTGCAAGAGGCATCTCTGCAACTTTTAAGGAACACCAGATCGATTTTTCTCTTGGAAACCTAAAAACGAGATCGTTCAAATAGTTGAAATGTATCAGCGATTTTCCTTCTGTATAGTATAGGGATATAATAATTGATTTCAAACTTATGTGATCCATATCGTTATCAAAATATGTTTGGGATTAATTAATCACATCTTATTTTTGAGTCAACATTTCAAATCATCTATTGTGATTCATCATCAAAACAAAGATGAAAAACAGATCCATAATTAAATATAAATAGCAAAGATACCCAAGTATAAATGCAGGTTTTTCTTTTGCTTGAGCCCGCCTTCAAAACTCAAATTATAGGGGAAGATCACTAGCATTGATTTGTTTCCCAGTTTCGTCCCACGTGACCACAATATCCATACGCCTGATGGTGGGCTGGTTGCAGGTGTTATGGATAATCGTTCAAACAAAAAACAATTTCTTCAAGCTCGGGTGGAACTTCTTCTCGAGTTTCCTTTGGAGTATCGGTCATCAACCTCCAATTTTAGTTATTCTACTAAGATAGCAGAATTGTTTATTTTAACCGTTGTTTGGCAAACCTTCATATTTTCCACTTTTCTTAAATTTTAACTTGTTATACCCCCTTTTTGGAAATATTTCCTTCCTCGGGTGTGCTAAAATCAAATCTCCAACCTCAAAAGTAACTTCTCTCTTCTTCAAATCTACTATGCTCTTGTACTTTATGTTGCTATCCTGTAACTATTGTTTTACCTGTTCATGTATTGTTTGAATCTCTGAAGCAAAATATTCTCCTTTAACACTTTTCATTTCAGCTTTTCCCAAGTCTCTCAATTCAAACACTCCTCTTGGGTGAATTCCATAAACTATATGGAATGGACTCTGCCCTGTACTCCTGTTAGGAGAATCATTATAAGCATATTCAACTTGTACAAAATTTGATCCCATTGTTTTGGATGTTCACCTGCAAGAATTCTCAGAAGATTACCCAAGCTTTTGTTTACAACTTTAGTCTGTCCATCAGTCTGAGGATGATAAGCTGAACTGAAACTCAGTTTAGTACCAAGTTTCTTCCACAAGGTCCTCCATAAATGACCAACAAATATGGTGTCTCTGTCTGAAACAATGCTCTTATGTAACCCATGCAACCTTACAATCTCCTTAAAAAACAGATTAGCAATGTGAGTAGTGGCATCACTGGTTTTATAACATGGAATAAAATGTGCCATTCTAGAAAATCTGTCAACCACAACATAAATTGAATCATTTCGTCTTTGAAATTTTGGTGAACCCAAAACAAAATCTATACTTACCATATCCTGAGGTCTATCTAGAATAGGTAATGGAACATATAAACCTGTGTTTTGGCTCCTCCCTTTTTCACTGATAGACTTCACAATTTTTAACATACTTCTCCACTTCAGATCTCATCTTTGGCCAGAAATAAAACCGATTCAACTGCTCATAAGTCTTGTCTGCACCAAAATGTCCTCCAAGTCCACCACTATATTTCTCCTTGATTAAATTTTCCCTCATAGAACAATTTGGTATGCACAACTAGTTTCTTTTAAACAACAAACCTCCTTGCAAGAAAAAATTCAGCCATTTACTTCTGTCCAACAAAACAAGATTTTTACAAGCTTCAAATGCCTCTTTAGAATCTAAATTTTTCTCATATAAATATTTAAGAAAATCAAAACCCAACACTCGAATCTGACTTTCAGAACTAGGATACTTTTTCTACTTAAGGCATTTGCTACCTTGTTTGATTGGCCATTTATATGTTTCAATACAAAATTAAAACTTTGAAGATATTCTACCCATTTTGCATGTTTTTGACTAAGCTTTGGTTGTTGCATAATGTACTGTAATGCATGATTGTCTGAATAAAGTATAAACTCCTTAGACATCAAGTAATGTCTCCACTTTTTCAATTACTGCACAGCTTCATAAAATTCCTTACCATAAGAAGAATATTTTTTCTTTGACTCATTCAGTTTTTCACTGAAATAAGCTACATGTATGTCTTCCTAACTTAAAACACCACCAATAGCTTCTCCACTAGCATCACATTTCACTTGAAAAGGTTTATTAAAATCAGGCAAAATTAAAATAGGTTTTTCAGTGATCTTCCTTTCCAACAGCTGGAAGTTCCTTTTTTCTTCAACAGTCCATTTAAATGGTTGTTTATCATTCTTTATAGTGTCAATAATAGAAGCATTGATCTTACTAAAATTCCTTATGAATTTTCTATAAAAACTAGCAAGACCATGGAAACTTCTTACCTCAAAAACACTTTTCGGTGAAGGCCACTCTATGATTGCCTTTATCTTCTCTAGATCCATCTTTAATCCATCAGCAGAAACAACAAAGCCCAAATATACCAACTCTTCCTTCATGAATGAACATTTCTTTAAATTTAGCGGTAACTTTTCTTGTTGCAACTTCTGTAAGACATAATTCAGATGTCTCATATGTTCCTCTTTAGATTTGTTGTAAACTCATATATCATCCAGATATACTATTACAAATTTACCAATAAATTCTTTCAAAACTTCATTCATAAGCCTCATAAATGTACTAAGAGCATTTGATAACCCAAAAGGCATTACCATCCATTCATACAGTCCTTCATTTGTTTTAAAAGTAGTTTTCTATTCATCACCTTCTCTAATCTTTATTTGATGATACCCACTTTTTAAATCCAGCTTTGTAAAATATCTTGCTCCACTTAAAAAATCCATCAAATCTTTAATTCTAGGTAAAGGAAATATGTACCTGATTGTTATTTTGTTGATTTCTCTTGAATCAATGCACATTTGTGCATTCTCCAGCCTCCATCTTTCTTTGGACTCAACATTATTGGCACTACACAAGGACTGAAACTCTCTCTAATCAGTGCTTTATCTAACAATTCCTGACCCTGTTTTTTGATTTCTTCATTTTCTGTGGGAGTCATCATGTAAGCTACTTTATTTGGCATATTTGCACCTAGAATCAAATCTATATGATCATTGATTTTTCTAATGGGTGGTAACTCATTAGGCAAATCATCTACAACGATATCACAATAATTATCCATCATCTCTTGAATTTCAATTGGCAAATCAAAAAATTTAGTGGAAGTAATTATTACCTTGGGTTTGCAAATCAATGCAAAATTTACCTCATCCTCTTCAATTTACTGCAAGTATTCTTTTCCACTCAGCAATAGAGTCTTTGGATCAGATTTTCTTGATGCATCCTCTTTTTCCATAGGCAGTAATGTATGATTAATACCATCTTTACCAAATTTGTATGTGTTCTTTATCTCATCATGCATAGCTCCTCCGTTATACTGCCAAGGTCTTCCCAGCAATATGTGACACACATCCATAGGCATCACATCGCACAAAATTTTGTCTTTGTATCTACCCAACTACAACTCCACTTCACACTGTTCCTTCACTAACAACTGATGTCCTTTTTGAAGCCATGACACCTTATAAGGTGTTGGATGTTTCTTTGTCTTTAATTTCAACTTTGCCACCCCTTTTGTAGAGACCAAATTATTGGTGTTGCCACTATCAATTACCATTTGACAACATTTTCCTTGAACCTTGCACACAGTCTTGAACAATGTCTTTCTTTGTGCTTGTTCAACAACTTCCTTTGCTGGCTTTAACAAAAATTTTCTAACTACCATATATTCCCCTTTCTCTGGTACATTTTCTTCTTCTGGCACCTTTGCTACTTCCTCTTCAATGTGAGCAACAATTACATTTCTTTGATTTGTCCCTACGTTTTCTTGGCACTCATAGGCTCTGTGTCCCATCTTATTACATCTGTAATATTTGATTTCTCTTCCTCTGCCTGTGCCTGTGCCTCCTCTGAAAAAAATCCTTCTGCCACTTGCATCACCTTTTGTATGTGTATGCTGACTTGAGCTTATGCTAGCTCCATTTCTAGGTGCTATAGATCTTCCTTTACCACCTTGACTTCCTCTTCCTCGAAAAGTACCTCTACTTTTGGCAAATTGCTTCCTCATGAGTTTTTCTTCAGCCCTCAATACCATCTCATAAGCCTCTTCTACTATCTTAGGAAACAACACACTTATCTCATCTTGGATCTTCATTCTGAGACCATTTATGTATCTTGCAACCTTCTTGTTTGTATCTTGAATTTGTCTAGCTCTTATGCTCACTTTGTAAAATTTCTCTGTGTATTCTTTCACTGTCAAAGACCTTTGTCTAAGATTCTTCATTTGTTTATATAATGAAAGTTGATAATCACTTGGCAAAACTTACCTCTCAACTTTTCCACCATCTTGTTCCAGTTTTTAATTGGCTACTTACCAAGTCTCCTTCTTTCTGCCTGCACTCCATCCCACCAAAGTGCTGCATATCCTTTCAATTTTGTGACAACAAATTTCACTCTCTTTTCTTCTTCCATTTCTTCATAATCAAAGAATTTATCCATGTCATTAATCCAGTCTATCAACTCCTCAGGGTTTAAACATCCTGTATAAACTGAACCCTCAAGTCTGGGTTTAGATGTGGATCCCAACACTGATTCAAAGAATCTTATTTCAGGAATAACTTTTGCAGCTTCAACTTCAGGCTCACTGACATCTCCAACATCTGCATCTCCTTGATTTCCCATTTCCATTGCTTCTAATCTAGCTTGCATCTGTTTCATAGCTTCCAATGCTTCAATGTTTTCAACTAGTCTTCCTCTTCTTCGACCACCGGCACGTCTTCCTCCAACTTTGAAAGCCATGTTGGATTTATTTTTTTGATCTTTGAGATCCTTTTCAATGTCAATAAGCTACTCTGATACCACTAATGATGGGCTGATTGCAGGTGTTAAGGATAATCGTTCAAAATCAGAAACGATTTCGTCAACCTCGAGTGGAACTTCTTCTTGGGTTTCCTTTGGAGTATCAGTGATCAACCTCCAATTTTAGTTATTCTGCTAAAATAGCAGAATTGTTTGTTTTACCCGTTATTTGGAAAACCTTCAGATTTTCCATGGAATCAAAAAGAATTAAAAGCCCAATTCATAACCTTATCGCATCCGCCATTCCAAACCTTTAGCACATTAAATCTCTGCCATCAATCTCATTCCTCAATCCGACGGTTATCGCTTCACCTACTCACCAAGTAGCTTGCTAATCTCCACCATTGATCAATCTCGCTTGATCCAATGGTTGTCGCGTAATCTCGCTTGGAATCTTGCACAATGTATAACAAGCCGAGAGCACGTGAGAAAAGTGGTTTTCTCGTGCTATGTGTTAGTCGTTAAGGCTAATCGCGTGAATTTTCAAAATACCACTTACCACCTTAAGACCGTGCGAGATACAACTTACACCTACGAAGACCGTTTTTTTATTCTGACTAACGCATGCACTTGTTGGCACGCAATGACTATTAGATCTGTTGGATCTGTCGATCTGACGATTCAAATAGTTTCCTTGGTTTCTCGCAAATTTATTAGGTTTTCCTCATTCTGCCAAGCTTAGTTCTTATCTATCATATTCAGGATATTGCTAACTAACTCTGTGATTTCAAATATATCCAAGTTACTTCAACACAGAGTGAATGAAGATTTAGATGGGATAACACAATATTATACAAAACTCTAATTCTAGAGGTTCAAACTGGAAATCAACAAAACTCAAAAATATTTCAAAGGAAATTAAAACCTCCTGGATTGATCATTCATGTACATAATACACAAAGATACCAAGAGATTCCAGATTTTACAATCCAATCCTTCATAGCCAAATTTGTCAAAATCTATCCAAATCCGTTAAAATCCCCTTCTACTAATTCAAAACTTACATAAATACCATTACATACAACAATCAGATCCTCAATCAATGGATCAAATCTATCTAATCCTAGATAATATCTAATCTGCATGATATTCTCCTCACGAATCTCAACTAAGTCTACATACTTGAGTTAATTACATGATAATTCAAATCCCTGAATTCTAGCTCAAATCCTATCTAGAAAGCTTTGTAAAGTGATAGCTAAAGGATCCCACTCCTTTGCTTGTAAACTTTTTTTGTATTTTTGGAATAAAATTCGAAGTCTTTTGTCTTCAAGCCTCATACCCCTGCATCACCAGAGCTCATCGATTGGTAGCTTTAATTCATGTTTGGCTAGCCAAAGCCCTATTTTGGCCCAAAAGCTGTTGATCATATTGAACACGGTCACGTGGATCCGGGAGAGTTACATACGCGTTGTCTATCCTCAAGAACATCTATGTGCGCTCATTTTTCCATTAGGAGAAGTCGCCTGATCGGATGATACTCCCGTGCCAGCTTTCTGTAAGCTCTTTTTATATCTTTTGCAGTAGTAGCGGAGCTTATCTCTAGTACTTCGTACACATGTTTTTGACTCTATGTGACCAGGTTCTAAGATCACTGCCTTTGCGCCCGGAGAAGCAAGCACTCCTCTCACTTGTAAACACCGTCGAATCTAACATTTATGGTAATGGTGGTCCATCCCACGGGCAGTGTTTGGCGGTCGGTATGAACAGGGCACGACGATTCATTGGAGGAGAAAACATTAGAGGAAAATACAAGGGAAAATTCCATTATTGATATATTGTATAATCGCTTGTGGAAATTATGGATATTAAGAGAAGGATGGATGATCGATCGTGAAAAATATCAGTAAACAGAGGGGATTTACAAAGGAAAATCTATAAGAGGAGAGAAATACGTAAGTCTTTCCGGAAGGGGAGGGAAGATTTTACTTTTATATAGGAAAGCAAAACGGGGGAAGATGCAGAGAGGAGAAAAAGCTTTCAGTTAGCTCATTGTCTTCCCAATTCGAATAGAAAAATCCATGTTACCGTACATTTGGCCTCCTTGTCTGACGTGTCATAACATCTGCAGAATTGAATGGTGTTACATGGCCGGTCGTAGGCACGAAAAAAAACATAAAATATTTTACGTCGACGAGAGTTTTGAGAGGTTTGCCCATTGAATTGTTGTGAAACAAATTACCAACGTGGTATTAGGAAAGAATCTTCCATGTTGCTTGTGTTGTGCTTCTACAAGAAAACTCAATGGCTGCAATTATTCCTCTCCAAATCTTTGCATTATCCAATGTTCCGTGTGTGTGAAAATTCATTGAGAGGATAAGATCTTTGTGTATTGTGCTGATGTGGACTCATTGACGCTAAAACACATCATGTGGAGCGCTAGAGTAAACAACAATTTGAGTGTGACATTTCAACTATAACCGTCTTCTTCGATACTGTTCAGAATGCGATGCTGGATAATTTATTCTTTTAGTATGTTTGCGTAATACTAGGAGAGAATGACAAGTTAGTATTGATATGCAAATCTATTGCCTTGATTGGATTTTCGGTTTGTTATGTGGATATAAAGGGATATCTTAAATTAATGATCAAATTTACATTGTTAAATACGTATGAGTTAGTTTTTAGGAGGTAGTTTGGTTGGGATAGCGTTCATAATGAAGTGTCATATTAAAAAAAAAGGTTAATGGTTCAAAAATTCTAAAAAAGAATCAGTCTAGCTGTCAATTTATAATTTCACATTAAGTTCAATTTATAATTTCACATTAAGTTGGGGTTCATTGGATGTGGTGGTCTATTTTCAATTTCATAAGAAAATCTGATATTCAAAGATGGATATGCCACTCAATTGTTTAATACTAAGCAAAAACTAAAAACACAATAGATATATCTAGTTGTAATCATACTAATTCAAGTATGATGGTATATTTTGTTAAACATTTACAAAAACTATGGATAATCTACATATAATAAAATATTATTATAGATGTTCACTCGAACTCCAATTAAATTTAATGTTTTAACAATAAATATCACATAAATAATATACATTTACTCAAATATTCATCCACAATAGTATATTTCACATCAAGTATTGATAATTTACAAATAATAAAATCTCACAACAGATTTTCACTCAAACTCCTTTCTAACTTCTCATTGTGCTAACAATAAATAATATAGATTTACTCAAGTATTCATCAACAGTAATATATTTCACATCTAGTATTGATAATTTACAAATAATAAAATCTCATAACAAATTTTCACTCAAACTCCTTTGTAATTTCTCACTGTTCTAACAATAAATAATATAGATTTACTCAAGTATTCATCCATAGTAGTATATTTCACATCTGGCTATAGTTTAGGAGTATTGCAATGCTCATTCAATTTCAAAATTGGTTAATTCTTATTCCTAAAAATTATGTTGTGCAAATGAGAATTTTGGAGCAATACGTCCATTATTCATAATGGTTAACAAAATAATACTAGCATTTGCACCACATGTTGGAAAGGAAACATCGTAAGGCATAAATTTGAGAAGAATGTCACTTGATATTGCAAATTTGAGATCTATCGGGGCCATAATTGGTGTTTATATGACGTGAGCTACTCATTCTATGGACAACCTGTATTTGAGAATTTCTTTTCACAACCCCTAGTCTTTGTCAATTTCTTGCTTACCACAAGGACTGTTATACCCTTTCAGATTACTGTGGTGAGCTAATAGATTTATTTTATGGGGTCATTCTACTGTGTATTATTTTTCATCATCAGCATCATTATATTTATATTTAGCGTTCTCAGTCTTTGCATAACATTAAGATCTACATTTATTACAGAAAACAATGTCAGTGATGATCACAAGTCATAAATAATAACAAATAAAAGTAATGGATTCATAATAATGGAGTACGTATTATGAATTCCAACAAAAAAATATATTTAGAAAGTGAGCCAAGAATAAATTTCTCCCATCATCATCCATGCAATCAAAGATCTTAATTTCCAAGCAAATACAAGTAGCATAAAACCATTCAATCACAAACAAGGTCAGAATCAGGGTATCAATACCAATTAGAATTGTATCAATTTCTTCCAAAGACAAACAATGTTCCTTTTATATTCAACTTTGGTATGTTTCTCAATGTGCTTGAAGGTGAGATATCATTTGGTCATGGAAGAAACCCTTAATTAAACGTAAATTATATGACTGGGTAGTGATAGCTAGGGATGAAATCTGATCCTAGTGGGAGCCTAAGAGAGCTTGTAAAGAGAAGAAACACAATTGCAGGATCTGTGCATAATGAGAATGATCAACATGCTACACTGTCTTTGTGAAAGAATATCACTGTTCAGCTATCAAATTGAAAAACTGCTAAAAGATTTCATGTGCCCCAAGCTCGTGAGTTTAATCTTCTATGAAAATCCATTAATTTATCCTATTCCAGAGAACTTTCTAATCAAACTAAATGCTTTGAGGGTTCTTGATCTCTACCATACCAAATAGAGTCACTAACAACATCGGTCACTCAACTCACATTGCTTGAATTTCTCACATTGAGTTCCACTAACATCAAGGAAATGCCTCCATCTATATGTAGTCTTTCTAGGCTTCAATTCTTAGATCTTTCAGACTGCAAATTCTTAACATGATTGCCAAGTGAGATGTCTAAACTCACTTCATTGAAAATACTACATTTGAGTATGGGTATGGAAAAAACTTTGAATGATCCCACAAATGTTGTGGCTTTGAAGGATCTTACAAATCGTATAGAGCTCCATTTAGTCTTCTTTTCAAAATTTGATGCACTAGCAACCATAATGGGAAATTGGCCAGAAATGAGGCATTTATATTTGCATCACATAAACAGGAATAATCTAAAGTACAATCTTCCTGATGAGATGCAGAAGATGAAGAAGTTACAGAGTCTTGTATTGGATGATTACATTAGAGTGAAATTTCCCAAATGGATGTGTAACTTTCAACACTGGAAAGGCTAGAAGTGGATGGCAGTCGCTATGTGAAGGAGGTTCCTCCATTGGAGAGGTTGTCCAATTTGAAATTTCTAAAACTAAGGAATTACTCCAACATGAGAGACTTGGAAATAGGCAACTTTGGAGATTCAGGGGGATTTCCGTTGTTAGAGACCATGCATTTTTCTAGTGTGACCAAGCTTCGAAGCATCTCTGAGGAAGGTGTGTTGAAGACATGAACACTGCTCAAACTCTGTGTTTTGAAGATACAAAAGTGTTTCGGCTTGAGGAAATTGCCCAAAGGGATGGAAAAGTTAGATCATTTAATAATATATCGTGATAAACATTGGTGGGAACAAATAACTTTGGAGGATAATAACATGAAAATTTACCTCCACACATTATTCAAGGAAATTTAGATGATAGTTAGAAATTTCAAAATGTAATATTTAATTGAAGTATAATAATCTGTAAATTCTAGGATTATGGTCTCTCCATTAGTCAATAATTTTTAATTTCTGTTATTCATGATTAAATTGAGTTAAAGTATTTTTAATGAATTTGTATTGTGGAAAGATATCTTTATTTCTGATTTTGTGTAAATGCCACATGTATTTGTTTAACCTATCAAGATCAACAGTAGTAGAGGCCTTCAGGATCAAAGATACTTGCAAAGGCAGAAACACTACCCCATCTTGGTTTTCATATCATACACTCCTGTCAGTGTAAATGTGATCTCCAACTTAAGTCGATTTGGCATCATCAAGCAATGCAATGAAACTAAGGAAATCCAAAACTTTGCTAAAGTTGCCATGTCATTTGTCTGGATACAGACACCGAAAGAGATGCAAAAGATGCAGAGTGTTGTATTGGATGATTACATTAGAAAGAAATTGACCAAATGGATGTGTGACTTTTAAAAGTTGGAAAGGTTAGAATTGGATGGCAGTCACTATGTGAAGGAGCTTCCTCCATTGGAGAGGTTGTCCACTTTGAAATTTTTAAAACTAAGGAATTAATCCAACATGAGAGACTTAGGAATAGGCAGCTCTGGAGATTCAGGGGGATTTCCAATGTTATAGACCATGAATTTTTCTAGTGGGACCAAGCTCCAAAGCATCGCTGAGGAAGGTGTGTTGAAGACAGGAACACTCCTCAACACTGACCAAATTTCCTTTAAAGTGTGCTTCTGTATGTTGAAAATGCAACAAGATGATGGAGCTTAGTGAAAAGAAGTCGCCTTCACTAAGTGGGCCCGCAGGCTATTTTTGGCGCAAAGTCTATTTTTTAGACTTTGTCTATTTTTAGAAATATGGATCATGGTCTATGAGTTGCAGGATGCTATTTATGGATGATTGATCATGTTGGTAAAAATAGATGGACCTCTATTTTTAGACATATGGGCGGAGTCTATTTTTAGACTGCCAGTCAAAAAATAAAACAGTCGAATATTATTAGCTCTTAATAATATTTGGACTATAAACATTATCTTAACCTCTTGCAGCACTTCAATTCAAGCTACGGATGTGGCACATGCAACTGCCAGAAGGAAATATGCTTTTCCTATGGGTTAGTTGAGCTATTGCATGAAGGACTTCAGTTAGAACTCAAGTGAATGAGTTTGGTGGAGTTGATTGAGGAGTTGATGGAGTTGTGTTCAGTTTGACTTAGTTGAACTAGTTGTATTTAGTCTAACTGACAAATACACTAGTGGTGAGTGGTGTGAATTAATTATTAATTAATTCACTAATTATTAACTCATAAATCAACTAAAGAATACATCAGTTAACTCAGTGCATGGACAGTTTAGTGGAGACAAGTGTTAGAGGTGGGTGAAGGGTGAGACTACTATCAGTTGTAACTATAGCTATGCATGATATTTGCACAATCATTGATTGAGATTGCCAATGAGGATTGCACAGTACAAGCCAAGGGAATTTGAACTTGGATCTGATCTATTATCAACTTGGATTGCGCAGTAGAGGCAGGCAAACAGTGGAGGAGATTTGAACCCTTGACTTGTTCAGATCTGAGCTAGTTTGTGTGTAGCATGTGGAGATAGTACTGAATACTTGTGAGGAGTATTGTACTATGTATTGTTACATGTTCTCTATCATTATAATATACATATAGTTGGGGGTTTTCAGCCGTATGCTTTCCCCATTACATACTGTGTTGATATGTGTGATTAATGTTTCAATGTGCGCATGCGATTGTTTTTTTAATTCCGCAAATTGATGATCAATGGTAGAGGAGGTTATGTATTATGCATGCATTCATAGTGTATAATCAGGATAATATCTGTGCATAAGTGTTATATTATTCAAATTTCTACATGGTATTGGAGCTAAGTTGATCATCAGATCTATTATTTAGAAAGTGATTACATTTTATTTCTTCAGGCAGAGTGTGTAATTGGGTCAGGTAGCCTCTGGATTCATCCTTCTTTTGGAAAGTGAGATATCCGGTAAATGCCCATACAGTCAATCTCTGTACTAGAAATACTTTGTTCTCATGAATTTTAGATCAGAAGCGGTTGAGTTTTGAGCTGGTGGAATTCAAATTTGCAGCAGTGTTTTCTTAGTGTCGAAGTTGAAATGTCTTTCAACGGATTGTGATTGGAGTATGCCCTTGAAGGCAGCTCAAATTATATTGCATGGAAAGACAGGATGGAGGCAGTGTTAGATGACAATGGGTTGAAGGAGTTCATAGATGTTGATGTCCCAAAGCCTACTGATGCTACTCAAGTTGAGGCTTGGAAAAAGAAGACAACAAAGTGTCGAAGGATTCCGTTGGAGGGCGTGAAGGATCACAATGTATCTAGCCTGCATGGAAAGGCTTCTCCATACTTGATGTGTAAAGCGTTGACAAATTTATTCCAAAGAAAGAACGACCAGAGGAAGTTGGCACTCAAGGATAAACTCAGAAACATTAAGTGTGAGAAAGGAGACAGTATGCCCAAGTATCTCACGAAGTTCACCCAATGCTGAGATGAGCTGGGAAGTGTGGGGGTGACTGTCGATGATGAGGACTTGGTGAGCTTGGCTCTCCTTGGTCTTTCGAAGAGTTGGAATTCCTATCAGGACTCTATCAATGGTCGGGAGAAATTTCCAGGATGGGAGAGACTTTTGTCTGATCTTGTGCAAGAGGAGATCAGGCGGAATACCAGGTATGGATCTTCATCAAAGGCATCTGATGAAGAAAATTATGCTTTGGATACCAAAGAAAAGAAGGGGAAGAAAAAGAAAGCTTCTCATTCCGGTGTGAAAGGCAAGAAGTAGGACATGTCCAAGGTGAAGTTCTTTCACTATCACCAGCACGGAAATTATGCCACAAATTGTCCGCAAAAGAAGAAAAATAAGCAAGTTGCTGGATCTACAGTGAGAGAGGCCTTAGCCTCGCAGTTTGAGCTGGATTTTCCACTGATCGCATGCTTGGTATCAAGTGTGATGGGATTGGTATGGTTCTTGTACAGTGGTGCGTATTTTCACATGACAGGAGATCGAGATTTGTTTTCTGATTTGGTTGAGAAAGATTTTGGAGTGCACATCGAGATGGGTGATGATGGTAGATACAATGCGACTGGTATCGGTACCATTTCCTTTGAGAGGGAGTCTGGTAAACCCTTCGTATTGAAGGAAGTGATGCATGTTCTAGGATTGAAGAAGAATCTTATCTCTGTGGCGATGTTAGAAGACAAGGGATATGATGTTGTCTTCAGCGAGGGAAAGGCTTCCTGCGCAGTAAGACACTGGAGAAACCCGGAATAGGGTTCAAGTCAAGAACGTTTATCAATTGCATGTAGATGCTACGCAGCAATGCATGCAAGGTAGAAGGAGTGGTGAGCCGGGATGATGGCGAGCTGTGGCACCGGAGATTGGGCCACCTTCACCATGGAGCCTTGAAGATACTGTAGCAGATTTTTACTAGGCTTCCTAAAGGCACTCTTGCGCAGTCAGATCAGTGCAAGGGGTGTACTTTGCGAAAATTTGTGAAAGCCACCTTTCAGGAGAAGGATAGTCATGCCACGATGATCGTTGAGAGAATTCACACAGACGTGTGGACCTTTCTCAGTAGCTTTGACAGCAAAGCACAAGTACTATGTGATCTTTGTTGATGATTTCTCTCGAAAGTGTTGGATCTTCTTCATGCAAAAGAAGAGCGAGACATACTCAAATTTCTGTGAGTTAAAAGCACTGGTCGAGAAGGAACCGGGGAAGAAGGTGAAGGCTCTTAGGAGCGACAATGGTGGTGAATTCATCTCTGGCGAGTTCAAGGACTTCTACAGCACAGAAGGGATTCGAAGAGAGCTCATAGCTCCCCATAACCCACAATAGAACGGGGTTGTTGAGCGGAAGAACAGAACAATCATGGGTGTTGCACAGGTGATGTTGCATGATCAGGGCCTACCCCTTCACTTGTGGGAGGAGGCATGCAATATTAAAGTATATGTGCAGAACCGTTGTCCTCACAAGATACTTGGCATGAGTACACACGAGGAAGCTTATTCTGGTAAGAGACCTGATATTTCCCATTTGAGGATTTTTGGTTCTCTTGTTTACATGCATGTGATGAAGGATTCTAGGAAGAAGTTGGAGCCAACTGCAGAGGTTGGGATATTTGTGGGGTACATTGATACGCCCCAGAACTGTCGTGTGTATTTGCCAGACAATCGCAAGACTGTTGTGCGACGGGATATCTTCAGGAGGAGAAAGCCATGAAGTGTTCGCTTGAGAGGGAGCGACACTTGCATGCATATGAGGAGCTATTAGTTCCTAAGGATGAGCTTTAGGATGTGGATCAGCCACAAGATGAAGTTCATGGATTGGAAGAGACCACTCATGCGGTGCCAACCATCAGAGGGCGAAAGCGCACTAGAGAAGCTGAGCTACTGGCTCAAGATGCAGAGAAGGTTGTAGGACCACCTACAGCACAGTGTAGATAGAGACAGTCACCTGATCGGTACACTGGATACATGGCTCTTGTGAGAAAATGTGTCGTGACTGAGCCATCCTATTTTGAGGAAGCTATGGAGGATCCCGCATTGGTAGATTCCATGGTGGAAGAGTATGATTCAATTGTCAGAAATAGTGCATGGGAGATTGTCCCAAGATTGGAGGGGAAATCAGTGGTGGGTTCGAGATGGATCTACAAAGTGAAGCAGGCAATTGACGGAAGTGTGGAGAAGTACAAGGCAAGATTTGTTGCCTGAGGCTTCTCACAGATAGAGGGAATTGATTATGAGGAGACCTTTGCACCTGTCGCAAGGTATTATTCCATACGGACGATTCTTGCTCTCTCAGCGCAGATGGGGTGGCACATCCATCAGATGGATGTGAAGACTGTGTTCCTCAACGGAGTCATTGAGGAGGAGGTGTACATAGAGCAGCTTGAAGGTTTCGAGATCTTCAGCAGCGAGTCGCATGTGTGCAGGCTCAAGAGAGCGCTATATGGGTTGAAACAAGCACCTAATGCTTGGTACACTCGGATAGACAATTATTTCACTGGACTTGGATTCTCCAAGAGTGAGGCAGATCCTAACCTATACCAAATAGTGGTGGAGGGTAAGTTGCTGATCATTGTACTTTAAGTAGATGATTTGATTTTGACGGGATATGAGCTGTTGATACTTTCATGCAAGGAGGATCTTGCTAGAGAGTTTGAGATGAAGGACTTGGGCTTCCTTCATTATTTCCTGGGATTGGAAATTTGGCAGCACAGTGATGGACTATTTGTTTCTCAGGGTAAGTATGCCCGGGAAATACTGGAGAATTATTAAGGAATTTAGACTTCTGTGATCCATAATCTTGTTTAGAGAATAGTTTCGGCAAAATCACATAAAAAATCATTTGTCGACGTGTTTCGAACCAACCAGTGTGGTTCATCGTCAGGACAAGTAGAAGATCCAATCTGAGCGATCCAATAAATAGGGACAACAGGCCATTCCAACAGCTAAATTGACAGGGTAACGGTTAACCGGACCTCTAACAACTAGGTTTGACCAGGCCCCAGGGGGAGGGACCTAAATTTATTTAATTATTATATTTATCCATTTATTCATTATTATAACTATAAATATGATTATTACTAATATTAATATATTTAATTTCCATTATCCTTATATAATATTAATAAAATTCATTATTTATTTAAATATTTAGAATGGTAAATATCATATATTTTTTCAAAATCAAGAACCTAATTTAATTACTATTTTATTAATATATTTATTTCTTTTAATATATATTTACCATAAAAATCATTAATAATAATATCAATACTTACCCTTATATTGGGATGAGGAAATAAAATGGTAAATATTTCTATTCTCTCCCATTAACTCATATATATATATAAATTATATATAATATAAATATAAATATGATATATTAATATTAAATATCTCCGCAGTGAATTTTATTATTACAATACCATTACCCACTAATAAATATTATCTATAATAAAAATCTAATGGTTAATATACCTATTATTTATAATTTTAGAACCTAATTCAATTATTCTTTTACTAACAAATTTATTTTTTAATCATATTTACCTAATATATTATTAATATATACCATTCTATTAAGATGGGTATTAGAATAAGTTGGTAAAATCTCAAATTAATCTATTTATTCTCTAACCTGTACTTACCTTAACTACTTTTTATCTTAATATTATTACTAATATCAATGTTTACCATTATATTAGGATGAGAATAATATATATAAATAAAATGGTAAATATTTCTCTTATCTACCCATTTAACTAAATTATTATTTATAATATTATAAATAATATAAATATAAATATAATATAATATTATTTATCTCTACTATTAAAGTAAATATTATTATTACAATATATTTATCTACCATTACCCTTATATAATAATTATTATTTATTTAATAAAGCTCTAATGGTTAATCTCATTCTTATATACCCATTATTTTTAAATTTAGAACTTAATTCAATTATTATTTTATTAATATATTTATTTATTTATCTATTCCTTAATATTATTAAATCTTATTAATATATATTTCATTTATCCGTAGCTTAAAAACACTACTATTATTTTGGGTTATGATAAAGAGGTCTAATTATAATTTTGAATCCCACATAACTGGTTAGACCTTGAGAAGAAAAGACTAGGATAACCAATTCTCACTTTTTTTTTGCACATAAAAACGAAATATTATGGGTCTAGGGAATGCATCTCTTCCTCATCATTTTACCCTCTTTTATATTCCCTTTTAATCCATTATTATCTCATGACATCGACAACATGATTATGTCACTTTTATATATAATGAGGTAATTGAGGTGATGAATTATTGATTGAGGATACTCATGAGATGTGTTATAAAAATCTTGATGACACAGAAACTAATCAGTTTGGTGGAAGGAAAGCTTGCTACACCATCTTATTAGTTTTTTTAAGCTTGCATGGGTTCCACCTTTTGCATCAATTCCAGCATCAACTCGGCCTATATCAACTTCAACAAATATCAGTCCATACATGTCATTCCACATATTTACGGACGTAAAAATTAAGGTGAAATTGTATAAGATTATGATTATTAAATTTTTTGGAGAATGTCTTGAAAAACCATTGCCCATTATTCAGTCATATTTTCAACCATTATTCCCCCTTCTTTACCACTTCCCATTTTTTCAGAGACACAAAAGCTTTCAGTTTGGGGGATTACTACTTTCATTAATTTATTTATCATAACCATTCCGTTAATATTATTTATCACCCATTCATATCCTTATTCATTCTCAAAGCCCCCCTTATTCCATGTTGTTATACACCAAGAAATAATTTCAACAACAATTGTAGCAACCCACCTCAGTTTGTTTTCTAGTGTATTGCATGAGGACATGTAGCATGTTCAGTTTGGGGGAAAATAAAGAGTTTGTATGCATGATGTATGTTTGATAATTTCTTCCTCATTTAGGGCAAACAATTTCACTTTTATAGAGTGCATAAATTGATTTGTGTATATCTTTAAAACTATCAACTAGATTCTTGTGATTTTCGAATAGTAAGAAGGTATCACTAAAATGAACAATCTGAGAAAATTTCAAACTAAAATAGTTTTTAGGACTCTAGAAATAATGCATTGTCACCTACATCTATTCTTCTTATATCTCAATATCTGTGGATCATATAGCTCTGAGTTTTGGAATGGAGAGGTACTAATATAGTAGAAATCTTCCTGCAAAATTTCAGCGAGGCCTGATTTGTACTATATAAAAAAATGGTTAATGAAGTTGGTTTTACTTGTATCATATTTTTCTACAACTTCATATACATATGGTTGAAAGTCAATGTGGAAATTGTGAGAGCTTCACCAATGTTGCTAGAACTGAATAACTATTGTTTTAAAGAAGCATTTGGGGAAGAAGCTTGCTTTTCCATCAATATCATGAGCTGGGATGAGAATTTTGATTATTGTGTTACAACTTTGTTAATACAGAGGCATTGGGTTGCATGAGGACATGCAACATGTTCAATTTAGGGGAGATGTTGGGCCACTAATTTATCATTATTATTATCGCTTATTAACATCCACTTCTACTATTCTATTTATCATAATTCATCATATAATTCCATTTCAAAATCATTTATGCTCTTGTGGATAAGTAATACTTGTTTTCCTTTAGTTTTAATAAGTTGATTATTATTATGCATGATATTTCCATTAATGGTTTTCTTATAACATGACTCGCCATTTTAGCCTCCAAGATCTCTTCAAGGTTTCAAATTTGATCTTGAGCTCGTAATTAAATATTCAAACTCATAAATTCAATGGGACAAAAAAACAATTTTGCATTCGGCATTTCAGGAAAGTGAAGAAGAATCTTGAAAATCATAGACATGGGTTGTGTGCGGAATGGACCAAACTAGT
This sequence comes from Pinus taeda, assembly GCA_000404065.3. Taxonomy (NCBI): domain Eukaryota; kingdom Viridiplantae; phylum Streptophyta; class Pinopsida; order Pinales; family Pinaceae; genus Pinus; species Pinus taeda. The sequence continues at coordinate 5,886 of APFE031225461.1, read as the reverse complement.
TTATCATGAACAATTTTCCACAACTCAGTAAGGATTGATAGAAAATAAAATTTATTGGAAGGAAATTTTCATAGACTATCTATTGTGGTTGCTTTAAAAATTACTCCAATTGCAATACCAGATTTGAGTTGTTCTAGCTAAATCATGATGGAAATATCTATTAGATCCCATCTTGCTTATTGATATTTTGTAATCAATTTAAATTGTATGGGAAGTCATTTTGTAATCAGTTTGTTGGAAGTTTCCCTTTGTTGTTTGTGTATTTAAAAGAGGAAAATCAGAGAGAAAAGGGGAGATAACACATATGGAGCAGATCATATATTGAAGGATTTTCCTTTGTTGTGTAACAACATACGTTTAGCCTGTAATTCCTTTTTATGAATTAATGCAAATATCAACATATTGTAATTTTGTTTAGTCTATAATTCTCGACCATGACACTGATTGGACAGTTGGGCCAACTCTTTCGATCAAGTGTTGTTGGAATATAGTTCGTGTGGTTTAGGTATGTCATGTACTGGTATTGTTAATATTTATGACGCTTGCTTATTTCCTTCTTTTTATTGAGAATTGTTGTTACTCCTAATTGTTGTTACTTAGGGTTGATGTTATTTAATATTGTTGTTATTTGCTTTGTTAATTTTTGTTGGATTGATTTATAACTCTTTTGGGCTAATGACCTTGTATTTTGTACTTGATCAATGCCGAGTAGGGAACCTGTAACATGTGTAGACCTTGCACGATAACCTTGAAATAATCAAATGGACAACGAATTGAAAAATAAATGTAAGAGGGACTGAATATATAAACATGTATTAAGACCCGAACACTCACCACCCCTCATCGTAGGGCTCTCTAAGAATTTCATCACGCCATATCATGCCAGCACCCTTATCACTGCTTGATTCCTATGGATCTCAACACGAAGGGACTGCAAATCTCATTCTCGTCATGATATACTAAGCTCTTCCATACCTCCAAAATATAATTATGTTTTGTGAGTCAAGATTCAAAGGCATGAATATCTAGTACTTAGCTTCATCTCCCAAAAAACCACGAATCCTACCCATCCTCTCAACCCAAAACATTGTTTTTTCCCTCAAAACTATGTTGGATGCACTTGTGGGCCCATTTCCTACACTGTAGAGTGTAGATCATTCCTCCAAAAGTGTGTTGCAACCACGAGGATGATCAGGGATCCCCCACAGAGAGATGAAGCCCTAATATGAAAATCTAATCCACTAAAAATCAGGGGTCAGGTTAGGCCTCCTACCTCCAACTTGTAGATCCTCATTATGGCAATTGGTTTGTCCACTATGATATCCACAAGATTTAGGGCCTTCTCCTCCTCTCCAAATTCTCCACATCTCAACATGAAAATGAATTGGATTTTGAGGCAAAATGCCCTTTTCTAAGGAAAACCATAGTATTTTCATCATCTATTGTGACTAAACCATAGCTCCATTGGATGGACCATCAACACCATTGGAAACCTCTCATCAATGTCTATAATGGTTCTTTTTTTTTTTTTTTTGTAATTTGTCACTTCACCGGGAAGCCATGTTTTCCATGAGGTGTCACTTTGCCACCTCTTCAAAACAAATTTCTTCATTTGAGCCACCCATACTTTGGTACCAATTTACCTTCGCACTGGTTGAATCATGTGTAGATTTTCATCATGAGTAACCAGCATTTAGTCATGTTTTCATGGTCCTCTCTGAGCCTTCCCAATGTGGCAACATCATCTAGTCACCCTTGTTCAGAGCTTTAGAGATGAGTCGCGCTGGTATTTATGGAGTCTGTTTTGAGTCCGTTTATGTCCCATTACATTATTTCATATGTTGTCATGTCACATCCCTCCCATTTTACTCGTATCTTTCCTCCAACTCTATTTCTCTATGTTTGTCGAACCCCATTTGAGTCACTAACCATCCCCTCTAGAATTGAGCTAGTCGATGTCGGGTCAAATATCTTTATTATGGTATGACAAGGGAATTAGTCAATCAGCCAGCCATCTTGCTTCCTTCCATCATCATTCCTAGTGTTAGTTCATCAATCACTCTACTATGTTTCCTCCTACTATATTAAGGATTCCTTATTTCCTTAACTCTAGTGGGCCCTCTTTTGTCGAGCTCAACACATTTATTCAGGAAGAATGGCCTAGAGGGAGGTGTACCTTGGTTCAAGATTCCATATTTGTTTTATGCCTCAGATCAAGCAAAGGGACTCATTATTTCCCTTTTAATTGTTTATGTGTCACATGCTCGACATATTCTCCTTATTGCACGATTCATATCCGTACACTTGAAGGTTCGGTGATCGAGACGATTGTCCCAGTGATTCTCATGTGTGTGTAAGATGTTACAGACCTCGTGACGGGGTGGATCTTCAGGAAGTCCTGCACATGCTGAGATCACCACAGATGTTGATGTAGCCTTAGACGTAGTTTTGCATATGTGATGGGTTTAGTTTCTGCCTCTTGCACCGTCCATCACATGCATATCTCCTTTCGGTGATCCATTCAGATCTTTAGAGCCCTTTCCTATTCACCATAGCTTCTTCTCTTGTGATCCCACCTCACCATGTTAGCTTGAGCGGCATTATGTCTCATGTACTAAGATGTTATTGTATTCAATTCTAGCCTATTTTTTCCAAGTGCATTATGTATATGGGATCCATTGTATTATTTTCTTGTCCATTGATGCTAGTGTATCATGTATCATGTACTTCGTATCGCAGTCCCACATTGATGGGATCATCATTATTGATGTAGTTATCTTGATAGGTATGTGTATGCCTCTTTCGCCTCATTTGAGATCATGTACTCCCACATAGAAGGAGACTTCAATCAGTTTAGTATGTCTCACCCCCTCCAATATTTCTTTGCCCTTGACTTGCTTCATTTATTTCTCTCCCTCTTTGACTCCCCTTTTGGTGTCTTGTGGAAGTGTAACTTATAACATATTTTGGTTATACAATTTCTTGCTAACACTCATACATGTGGAGGAAATCTATTATCATCAAAAAATGGTCACATAGCCATCTCTAACTAGGTGGATTAAAATAACCCATGTAGCATTAATTTTACCATAATAAAAATCACTTTCACTGTGGAAAATAATTTAGTAAACCACCTTTATTAAATTATTTGTTAAATAAAAACCCATGAGAATAATTAGATAAATATTTATTTATTTAATTTTATCATAGAATAATTATTAAATCATTATTTAAATAATTATTCCTTGTCACATTTGACTAAATCCCTTAGGAATAATTACATAAATCACTATTTATTTAATTTTCCTTATTTGTGTTATCGGGATAATTTTTAAATCACCATTTAATAATTATTTCAATTTCACACCATTGTTAATTCTCTCGAAATAATTAATAAATCATTCTATTTGTCAATAATTCTAAATAAAGATATTTAACCATTTTAAATGAATTTTCCCTCTCCAATAAATATAATAAAGCATTCCAAGCGGTTAGATCTTGATTTGGTTAAAACTAGCATTTGCACCAAATGTTGCAAAAGAAATGCCGTAAGGCATGAATTGAGGAACAATCACTATATGGGAATGGGCAAATCTAAATGAGATGCAAATATGTAGCAGAAATGAAATTCTAATGTTGTATAAACAGAAGTTGATTTAGGGTGCCTCACACTATTTTTTACTAATTATTGAATTAATATTGCATATAAATCTCATAAAATTCAATCAACTTATAATTTAAGGCTCTGATCTAAATTTGACTTTGGGTCATTAACAAGGTGATGTTGTGTCTCAACTACTTAACCACTAAACCATATGCCAACAAAGAAAATACTGCAAAATGTTACAGGCATTACCATAGTAAACCCAATGACTATACACACAATAATTTTTGGGGGAGAGTGTTATTGGAATTAATAAATGGCATAATAGGAGCAGAACCCTTGTCTTGCTTCCAATCCTCGTTTACAAAAGAAAGATCATTCTGAATGATATATCTTAGGTTTGGATCAGAAGGCAAAGTTGAAGCTTCTAATAAAAAAGAGCGACATTTTTCCTTCACTTCATTAAAGCGACTGTAAGTGGGAGTGGGAATATTATAGCTATATGGGTTTGGCTTGTTTCCCTAAATTTTATTATGATCTGCAGAATCTATCTCATTCTTTTCAAAGATAGAAGGGTGTATCCAACAGTGCCATTCGTGTTTCTGATCATTTTCTGATGTTTTTTTTTGTTCAAATTCGGCATATATCCCAAGCTTTTGATTTTGTGATGCGAGTTGACAAAGGACATGGAAATTTCTTTACCATGCAGCAAAGATGAGATTGCCTGCGATTATGAGAATGCAAAATCTCGTCTACTCCTGCTAATTGGATCAAGATCTTGAAGATACAAAGAGAAGCTACGTATTATTCTTCCAGCAAACATCCTATTCCCTTGCATCTAGGCTTGAATTCCATGTCAGAATTGTCTCTACATTATCAAGCATAGTTAAAAACTTGGTGCTGTGAAAAACTTGGACATGCCAAAAAGGAGTTTTACTCTGACTTGGCAAAAAAAAATCTTGGAAAAACTAGTTCTACTCACGTATTTACCAGGCTAACTCAGAATAGGTGTGTCAGATTTGCCATCATAGATTTCGACTTATTGCTACATTTTCTTGGTTTGTTATATGGACCAAGCTCGGTTGGACTTACAAGTCTAGAATCCAGATCAAACAAGGTGAATTTTGTGGCACTCTTATCAAGCCATTGCTGAGTTTGTAATTCCACTTGGTATTTTTGCCATGTTAACGCATATTAATACTTGTGGATACTCATCACCTTTATATAACCTTTGTTTCCACGCATTTCTACCTTTATATAACTTCTGTGTCAACACATTTCTATGCATTATTTATTGTAACATACCTGTGAGTAAATCCTTTGGAAAATATTGTAGCTATATGGGTTTGGCTTCATTTTGGCTTTGTTTCCCTAAATTTTATTATGATCTGTAGAATCCATCTTACTCTCTTCAGAGATAGAAGAAGGGTGTATCCAACAATGCCATTTGTGTTTCTGATCATTTTTTGCTGTTATTTTTTTTCTCATTTGACATCTTTCCCAAGCTTTTGATTTTGTGATGCCAGTTGACAAAGGACATGGAAATTTCTTTACCATGCAGCAAAGCTGAGATTGCCTGCCATTATTAGAATGCAGAATCCTATCTACTCTTACTGCTTATTGGATCAAGATCTTGAAGATACAAAGAGAAGCTGTTATTACCTTGAGAATTTAATCCACATAATTTCCATTGTACCCTTTCCTGTTCCTCAGTACCATTGAATTGAATCAAGGTAAAATTCCAAGTTCATCCCACAAATAAACTGTGGGTGAGGAGTCTGTTATATGCCATAACTCCTCAAGGTGAAATTCCAAGTTCATCCCACATATAAACTGTGGGTGAGGAGTCAGTTACATGCCATAACTCCTCAAATAATCTTTAAAGGGTCCTACCTTATAAGCAGGACGTTAGTGGTTCCATTCCACTTTGGTCTATAACATGAATTATAGGGTGCTAGCTCAATGGAAGGGCACCTGCCTTATAAGTAGGAGGTTAGTGGTTCGATTCCACTTTGCTCTATAGCACTATAGCATGAATTAAAGGGTGCTAGCTCAATGGAAGGGCACCTACCTTATAAGCAGGAGGTTAGTGGTTCAATTCCACTTTGCTGTATAACATGAATTTAAAAGTACTAGCTGTGCGCTAACATGAATTAATCAATAATATTATAGTTTATTTCTAATTAAATACTTTTTTATTTGGATTTTATTTCAGTAGTGAGATATTTTTCTGAATTCATCTCAACTGGTCTCTGGAGAGACCAAAATTGTTTCCGACACTG
>APFE031225458.1:0-39239 GCA_000404065.3 Pinus taeda | reverse complement strand
CTAAGTGCACCCAAACCAAAAGAAGAAAAATGTTAGGTAAGTAGGCTGGGTAGGTAGTTTTGAGGTTGCTGAATCTTGATTGTTGATCAGTTCCAGGTTTCCAGGTGTCATCTTTACTCAGGACACAATCACCAAGAAGTTCTATGCGAGAAGCTCAAAAATAGGCATAACTAACTTCCCTTTCTCCATCTCCCCTAATCATTAACTAATTTCCCCAAAAGAGGTCAAGATCTGCTTGATACCTCTTAAGTTCCATCATTTTCATATCATTAGCTTGGGTGAAGATCTGCTTTACTCAAAGATATTCCATACTCTCTCTAAAAGGTTCTATCCCCTCGTAACAGACTAAGATCTCCCGAACTTAGCGCTTTCTTACCATCTCCATATTAACTACTGACATTATTATTTAACTCCCTATATTTTCCCATCCCCCTACTAAAACTATGTAAATAATCATCCCCTATGAAAATATCCCTCCCCCTGGTTGAAAAATAACCATAAGTACCCCCGGGAATTGTTCCGTTTATCTGAAACTTAGCAAGAACCCTCATGCTGCCTCTTCAAACCATCTTCTAAATACAATGGACTCCTTCTAGAGTATAAAATCCGTTTTTAGGTTATCGGACCCCTTCTGAAACCTCAAATGCTTGTCTGACGCACCTGCTCACTCCTTCCGACCGCAATAGACCGCTTGTCGACCTCCTTAACACTCCGCAGACCCTAGTAAGTCAGCTCGCATCGCAAGATCACAATATTCTCACCATATAAGTTATGACCCATCCGTCGTTACCCGATGCGATATCGCGATATCGGCGATTGGCAATCGCAATCATCGCATGTCCAACTAAAATACCTTCTCGTTCCCCGCCGATGCGATATTGCGATCGCATCGGAGAATTTCATCGCATCGCCTTCAAATATGAGCACCCTACCATGTCACATCTGTACCAGGGACCCACCGCTGACGTCATCCGTCGTACTGTTGACGTCATGCTGACATCAGCAGCCAAGAAACCAAAAATTCGCGCAGGAAGAAAAATCGCACTTCGGAGCTCCAAAACAAGAAATAGAGGCTGTTTTCGATGCGTGATTAGCGTGAAGCGCACATCGCTACTAGAAATAGGCCTTTTGGGGGAATCTTTGGGGAATCTTTTGATTCCTTGGCCCGTTTTGCGCCGAAAAAGCCCGAAATCGCTCGATTTTGCCAAATTAATCCGGTTTAAGGACAGGAAAGGACCAGTGACAGAGATTAAAGAGTATCAGATCAAATCAACAGTGAAAAAGCATGTCAAAGAGTATCAGCAAGCGGTGGAAACCATCAATGTAGCGGCAAAGAGTATCAGCGAAAGATCTTAACAGCAGCCCAAAGCAGGAGAACATTTAATACCTTCCAGCAAAGTCAAAGAAAGAGGGCGAGGCCACTCAAAACTGTCAAATCATGGTTATTGCACATTTAACTCGCACCAGAACAGAACTACAGATCCCGAAGCACAATTATTCCAGCAGTACCGCACCGAGCCTCCAAGGGCCACATTGCACTCCTTTCGATTCAGCTGCCTCTAGCGCAGCCCAAAGGACTTACCTGCATTTAATTCCAGCAACACTTAGGTTTTAGAAAAGCTTTTCCGACATACCTGTTTAGGTCAATTGTAATAAATGACTTTCTGATATTTTGCTTATATATACCACCCTAAAAGATGGAGTAAGGGGTTGGTTGGTGGGTGAGTCAAGGAAATTGCTTAATCTTTGATATCTCAACATTTTCTTCAAGCAGATACCCGCATTGTAAATGTCATACTTTCTATAATCAAAGACTGCTGAAAGCATGGATTTCAAAACTGTTTGATGTGCTTGATTGGCCGAGGAGTGATTACGGAATTCCTGTGCTTCTACATGGTTCAATAAGTGTTTCTCAACTCTGTTAATTTTCATGTTTGTTTTACCACCGTTCCGCCATCTGAAGTGGAGAAAAGAAGAATAGCTTAGGATTTGTTTAACTACACCTTAAGCTCAATTTCTGCATTTTTTGATGTTTTCATCAGAAATAGTTATGAACATGTATACTTAAATGATCTTGTTTACGCTGTTTCTTTCACATATGAATGAGAGTTTAGGAATTCTTAGCTGCTCCTAGATAATCATTCATCCACTTCTCCTCTTTTCAGTCTGATGAAATGATTCTCCTTTGCCTTTCATCTCTGATCTTCATTCCATCCTTTCAGTAGATTGATAATTGTATCATGTGTGGCTATCTCGCTCCTTAATCTTCTTGTGACCAAGAAAACGCAATAGCAAGCCTTAATCCATGACTCCATGCCCAATGGTTTGAAACTTATCACACCTTACTTTTCCTCTTTGCTTGAGATTTCTACCTTCCATCCAAATACAAACAAAAACCCCTGAGCTAAAAGCTATCCTAAAATCATCTACAAAGTTGAATCATTAAGAGAGAGCCCTCTCTAATTGCAGGTGGGCTAGAACCTGCAATCCAAAGATTGGTTTGTGGTTACCTCGGCCGTATCCCTAAACAGGAGCCTAGGGACAACCTGAGTGTTAACAGTTATGAATATAATTATATAAAAATAATGTAAAAATAAGTAATATTAACAATCATAGTAGTGACTAATTAGTGATTAGTACTGAAGAGCCATGTCTAAATGGGACATGACCTTCCATGAAGAAGCACCTGCCCAGGTATATATGTGGACCTCATTTGTAATAATTTGATCATATCACATCAATTCTTTTCTATAATATTCAATATACAATTATTGTCTTAAATGGATGCCTTTGTCTTCAAAGTGTTCTAAAGATTATTGTTGTGTATACAAACTTTGTTCATTACATTGGTATCAGAGCCACAATGTCTGATAACAAGGCATGTAGCCATCAAGAATTGTCAAGTTCCTTATCGTTTCAATCAAGGCTTTTAGCCAAAGTAGTTTGAGGTTCTCCATTTTCAAGTTTCATCCTTAGGCCTTTGGCCATATAAAAAAAGGAGGAAAAAGGTTGTAAAAGAATAATTATAAAAAATAAGGCATTGGAAAAAAAAAATTAAGTTAAAAAGAAAAAAAGACATTTAAAAATTTTAAAAAACACACAAAGTTTATATATATATATATATATATATATATATATATATTATATATTATGGTTTTTTTAAAGGAAATTATATAGAAAGAATAAAAACTAAAATTAAAAAAATAAAAAGAAACTTCCTTGCGGCTCCCCGAAGTGCAGGTCGACTAACTGCCACTAGAGAAACTGTGGTTAGACGAGAACATCCATCTGCCAAACCAACCTACAGCTACTATACCTTCACTTCCATCTCATTCCTATCACTTGTCCTCGACCCCCACCTTGAACAAGCTTCAACATATTCTCTCCTTTGTTCAATGCTTCAAGTTTCTGAATTTTGTGGCCGCCGCAGCCCACAGCAGTCGCACTTGCCAACCGCTATTTCCTATCTGAGGGAGCCGAAGCTGCCATCCTTGACAAGTGCCTGAATTTTTGTCCAACAATCCCAGTTACCCCATTTTGTACTCATTTTTCCATGGCGTGAGATATTGCATAAAGTGTTCCGAACAAAATTCTATTGCCATTTTGTATTGATTCGACCGTCTGTATAGTTTCATTTATGATTGTAGCATGGATTGAATTGTAGCTCTACCATTTATGAGTCTGTGTTTGCCATCCGAAAAGGAAATACTATTGCCTTGTATTTGACTGTTAACAGTTAATTAAACCAGCAACATCTGTTCGGAAGTAGTGATAGTTGAATCCTTGCAAATCTAGTTAATTAAAAAGCAAACATCCATGAAATTTTGGTAAAGTCATCATAGCGTTTAGTGAGTGTAATGATTTGTAATTAATCATTGGACAACAATAAAGTCAAAACAAAAAAAATTACTTCATAAAGAGACTTTAAGAAATTGATAAGAGTTTTATTTATAAAAGTTAATATGTATGTATTATTAAAAAATCTAAAAATTAAATGAAATATTAATATTTAAAAAAATGAGGTGATTAAAATAACTCAAGACAAGAAAAAGGTGGAAAAAATTAAATTATTTACTAGTACAAATAGAGTCAACCATTGAAGAGAAAAAATGGAGTATAATTTGAACCAAAAAAAACTATGCATTTCATACATAACTCTACATTTCGGACCACATGTCCATTTTGTCGAACAGAAGGTCGGTATTCATCGATTTTTTAAAATCACACAATACTTTGTCCAAAATGTCAAATATTATTTACTTTGGAACAATAGAAAGGTAATAATCGGATGAAAGATTAAAAGATTAAAATAAGAAATCGCAAAAATTCAACAAAGCATCAGAAAAGAAATATAAAGATCTTGAAGATCGGTTTTATGAAGAAAATTTGGTGTCTAAGGGACCATAATAAAAAAATTACTTGAGAAGGTCAAGAAGTCCAAAGATACCAAAAAAAATTAAAGGAAGAAAATCAATGTCTCGAGATGAAATTCAACAAGAATCTATTAGGAAAGGAAGAAGAAAATTTTCGTTTAAAAACCCTTAATCAAAGGTTATTAGAACAAATCAAAAATTTAAAATATGAGAAAGATACTAAGAATAAAGTCAGCAATCCAGAAAGTGAAGAGATTTTACATCTAGGGAATCATAACCAAGCCCTTCTTGTGCAAATAAAGAAGCTTAAAAGCGACAAGAAGTCACTAAATGATGAGTTAGAAGAACTTACTCAAGAAGTATTGAAGTCTCTAGTTGTAACAGTCCAAGTTGAAGATAAAGAAACGAATATTGATCTAGTCAATATCATAACTCAAGAAGATGAGAAAACAACAGAAGAAAAACACACTCAAATGTTGCAGTGCAAACGATGGAAATCCTAAGTGAAGATTTTGTAACCAACCCAACAACACCAAAAGCTAAAGTAAATTAGAATATTGCCACACACATGATAAGGGAAAATCAAACCACGATTACTCCTCATCGACATCTGAATCACAAAAGCAGACAACTAAGTCAATCTATATATTTGAACCATTCAAAATGGAAACAACAAATTTATGTTGCAAGGAAAACTGAAGTTTATAGAATCCATTCCTATGATAACAATTCATTACAAAATTCCAATGATCGGAAGATTCCACAGAAGATTAATTTTATGATGGTCAAATCCATTTTCAGTTCGACAATTTTGTTTATCGCTCAGAGGATCATATTGTCTTGTATCAACAAAGATGAAAATTCTAAGACGAGAAGATATTCGAAACCAAAAAAGAGATCAAGCCCTTTCATCAATAAGCTTTGAGGACAAAGATTTTCGAAGAGGAAGGCAATGTTATGAATAAAATTATATAAAAAAAATGTAAAAATAAATAATACTAACAATCATAGTAGTGATTAATTAGTAATCATTAATTAGTGATTCATACTAAAGAGGCATGTCTAAATAGGACATGACCTTCCATGAAGAGGCGCCTGCCTAGGTATATATGTGGGCCTCATTTGTAACAATCTGATAATCTCACATCAAATCTTTTATATAATATTCAATATACAGTTATTATCCTACAATGGATGTATTTGTCTTCGAAGTGTTCTGAAGATTTATGTTACCTATACAAACTTTATTCGTTAAAATCATCTTCCAGTTCTCGTAAGAACTTTGGTAGAGCTCGACTCATGCATCCAACATGTTCTTAGTTGTATCTTTGCATGCAACATGAGGGTCTACATGATCCCGAAGTCCATCCAGGATCATCGTCTTGGTCTTGGCCATCTGCCTTTGGAAGAATCTCAACTTGTTTGGATCTAAAGGTTCTGCAACACTTTTCTCAACGAATTCCTTCAGTCCAAACTCATCCAGCAAGAACAATATTCAGAACTTCCAAACACCAAAACTTGAAGAGCCGTCCAATCCATCCTGCTCTCGCAATCCTAATCCTATGTGAGTTGTCATCTTGAAGACTTTGTTGATCGATTCCTATTCACAACTCTGATACCATGTAGAATTTCCACGAAATTTTGATCTGCTAATATGAACAATCTAAAAACATTTTTTCTTTTCACATAGACACAGAATTTCTCTACCAAATAGTAGCAGAATAAAACAGAAATAAAAGCACAATTCACACAATAGAAAAACATAATTTTTCTAGGGAACCCAACTAGGAAAACCCTTGCTTTAGAATTTTATTGAGGAAAATTGAGCAATAGATCTCTTATAAATACAAGCTTGTTTCAATTTGAAAACACAATGATTCTCCTACTTGTCCCAAGCCTGAAACCCCTGCTTATTCCTCCTTCTATGCGCACTAGAGGCTCCAATTCCATTGCACAATTCCTAAGGAAAGAGCTTCCTATTTCCTAGCACAACTCGAGCTCCTATCAAATATGGAATTTCCCTATTTCTATGTGCACTAGAATTTCTCTCCATAATAATTCACGCAAGAAGAAAACCCTTGGCTCGTTCCTCCACAAGTTCTCTTGCTCACAAACTCATGCTCAAGAATAATCAATACAAAGTATGCCTTTGATCTCCTTATAAGCACTTTGATTTGCTATTGTTAGTGAGTTTCTAAATTAGGAAGTCGAACTGGAGCTTTTCTAGTTAACAAAAGTTAATTCAACTAGTTAACTGGATCCTCCTAGAAGTAGGGGGCTAACTCCACTTGAACATTTAGTTCCCAACTTAACTCACACTAGAAGACATATAACTTCCTCCACAAACTTGCACTAGTCAAACTGCTTCTTGAACTTGTCCTCGTCACTGGAACTTGTGCATGATTAAGAAGATCACTAAATTGATTCCTTGAATTAAGGCACAAATCAAAGAATCCATTCTTTCGCTACTTTTCAACAACTACTTGGGAAACCCTAATTTTGGTAGCGCGGTCTCATTTTCCCGTCTCACATCTTTCACTCTCGAGTCCATCTGCATGTTACAAGCCCTATTTCATCATCTTCCCTCTCTGGGTCCAGAAGGCACTAGCACCCCCCCGCCCTTTGTCCACATATCTAGATCAGGCTTGGAAATACTGCCATAGAGATTGATGCAACTAAAATAAAGTTAAAAGCATATCATGGCCACAAGCAAGAAACAAAAGAAAAGAATATTATAAAATGCAAAAAATGGACAGGACATTATAATAGCACATGAGAAAAAGCCAAACATGAGCTCTACACCCTTATCATTATGACCATCACCTTGGTTCCTAGGGCCCATGAGTGCCCCCACATCATTAAGGAACCCATGCACGTCCTGGCCCTTGGTGGGCAATGAACTACCCCACCTTAAGGGGGTAATAATTTCTTACATCATACACAACATGCTCCCATTTCTCGGAGCCCCGAGTAGTAATGTAAAGAAAAATCAAGAAAAGGCAAAAGGAAAATGAAGAAGGGTGGAAAAACAAAGGTTGGGGTAACTCATGTATCCAGAATTGCTCCCTCCTACATCAATATGCCCATATGTGGACGCTCCTCATCTTCGCCACCCTTGTACCCATGGCATATGGCTTGAGACCCTTGTGTCCCCATCCATCTCATCATTATTCACATGACCCTTATCAATTGAAGGATGTACCTTGGGCAAGTGTAATATAAGCAGCGCGAAGATCAGCTAGGGTTGAAAGTTTGCAGGCGTTGATCTCCATGGTAGGGCGTGGAGGAGGGAGCTCTTCTCCCTCCTACAAGCAAGCTATTACCAGCCGTGGTAAGAAGCCATTGGAAGAAGTGAGAAGTCTTGATGACAAGGGGAAAGAGAGCAGGGAAGAAGAGCAAGAGGGAGTCAAACATTGTGGAAATAAAAGCACAAAAGAAAAGGAAGAAAATGAAAAGGAAAAGGGAGCAAAAACCAAGGGCACAGAAAGGACCTGTAAGCCCAAACCTGAGGTTACACCCAGGGTAGTTCTGAATGATCCTGCGTTGCAGGCACACAGGGACCACATGCGAACTCATGCTATCATCTATAAATTCATGGGAGTATGGCCCACTGAAAAAGCTTTACAAACATGGATTAAATACCATTGGAAACCAAAAGGGAGCATTGACCTACATCTGGGGTCAAAAGGATTCTTTACAGTAGTCTTCACTAATATTGAGGATAAACACAGAGTGTTCGAACGAGGGCCCTACTTCTATGCAGTTGTTGGCCTCTATATGAGGCTGTGGATGATGAACTTTGTCCCAGAGCGAGAGACTTTCACATCAATTCCGGTTTGGTTAAGACTTTACTCCCTTCCTCTTGATTACTGGCAAACAGAATCATTAACAGCCATAGGTAATAAAGTAGGACGTTTTGTCAAGGCTTCAGAAGCCACTAGAAGAGGAAAATATACTTCCTTTGCACGAATCTGTGTGGAAATGGATCTCTTCGGAGCTCTACTGGATGAGTTGATCTTGGAAGTTTTTGATGAAGAATGGGTGCAAACAGTAGATTATGAACATATTCATTTTAGATGTCACAGATGTCATGAGCATGGACACCTGTTTAGAGACTACCCTCTCAGTAAAATCGAGAATAAGAGCAGAACTTCCACAATGAAAGATACAGAAAGCTTTCAAAAAGTGAGCCATAGAGGAAAAGGCGGCAAAAGGGGACTTAAGCAACACCAAGCAGAAGGGCCTCAAGTTACGCAGAATAGGTTCCAAGTTCTCGAGGAAGAAGAAGAGACGATAAAAGTAGATCAGGGAATAGAGGAAAGTCTAGAGGATAAGGAGACAGAGGAGGAAAAAAACCAACCAAAGAACAATAACAGACAAAAAGAGGCTATGATGAGCAATGTAGAACTAGATATGGACCAGGAAATGACCCAGAGCAAGATGGAAATGGAGGATCATGAACTGCAGGAGATTCTAGGCAGAGAGCACCTAGATTTGGAAGGGTTCTTGAAACAGGGAACCATGGGAGGGTTAGATTTGTTACCTCAAGAAGAGTTCTCTAGAGTACAGCAGTTGTACTTATGGAAAACCCAAGCTAGTGGGATGGAAAGGCAAGGTAACACGGCAAACCATGGCAAAGAAGGTGTGAAATCTATAAAAAAAAAACACACCAGTATTAGCACCTTGAGGCCCAGGAAAGAAAAGAGGCAGAAAAAAGTAGAATGAGCTACTGATGGAGTGTGGAAAGCTAATGATAGATTCGGGTAAGATGAAAGACCTAACCAGTTACTCTTTCACTAATCTTTAATGATGAAGTTTACTTTTTGGAACATCGGGGGTCTAGGTAGTAAAAGGAAACAAAGATTACTTAGTAACAGAATGAAACAAGAAGTTTCGGATATTATATTTATCCAGGAAACTAAATGTTCTATTCAGAAAATTAAAGAACTTCATAGTAAATGGCTCAGACGTTTTGAGTTTCTAGAAGTCAAGGTAGAAAATATAGCACGTGGCGTTCTTACTCTTTGGAATCCCCTAAAGATTGGTATAATAGATGTTGAAGGTTCCAGAAATTATTTATCAATGGTCATTCAACCTGTGGGTGATAGGGAGATCTATCTGGTAACGAATGTTTATGGGCCTCAGAGAATGGACGAAAAATCGAGATTTCTAAATTCTCTTATGGATCTCAGAGAGAGATATGTTGGGATTCCATGGATTATGGGTGGGGACTTCAACATGATCAAATCACTATCGGAGAAAAAAGTGGGCACCAGAGCTCTAACCAAAGATGCCTTAGCTTTTCAATCTTTTATGGACACTATGAAACGGTTGACATTGATTCAAGTAATGGTCTCTTTACTTGGAACAATAGAAGAGGAGGAGGGTCTTTCGTGGCCTCAAAGCTAGACAGATTTATCATATCAGAGGACCTTATACTCAATGATAATGGAATGGAAGCAAGGATTCTACCCTTTGGAGGATCTGATCACTGGCTAATTCAACTAGAGATCAGGGGCATTGGTACTCCCAGGAATAGACCTTTTAGATTTGAGAATATCTGGCTCACCCATCTAGATTTCATCAACAACATTTCAATTTGGTGGTCTGAAGATCTGCATATTCAAGGTACAAGCATGTTCCTTCTTCACAAAAGACTAAAACATATCAAGCTCAGGCTAAAAGAGTGGAACAAGAAAGAATTTGGCAATATCTTTGAAGGAAAAAAGGTTGTTGAAAACAAACTACACATACTCAACCAATCCCTTATCAAGGTTGGCTTTAATAAATTCAGCAATGACAAAGCCACCAAACTTCAGCACGAGTGGGAGAATTTATGTAAACGGGAGGAAATATTTTGGAGACAAAAATCTAGAGTGCAATGGTTAAAGGAAGGGGAACGAAAGACCAGATTTTTCCACAGATCAACCTTGGCAAACCGAGCCCATAATAATCTCCTCGATTAAGGATGAGGAAGGGCAACTACTCAGCACCCATGAAGAAATAGAAGTTGTATTAGTTCAACACTTTTGTGGGATTGCAAAGGAAACTATTTCAAACAGAGAGCCTTTGATTAAGGATCTAACAAGACATATACCAAGACTTGTGTCCAGAGAGGATAATTTCAATCTCAATAGGCCAGTAACTGAAGAGGAAATCAGTGAAGTCCTCAAGGAAATGCAAAATGGTAAAGCACTGGGTCCTAATGGTTTTAATGTGGATTTTTTTTAAAGCCTACTAGAATATTGTTAAACAAGATATTCTGAATGTAGTAGAAGATTCTAGGAGGAATAGAACTATTCTGAAGGCACTCGACACCTCCTTCATTTCACTGATCCCTAAACAGGATAATGTCCTAACTCCTGATAAGTTTAGACCCATAGCATTGTGCAATGTGGTTTACAAGATTATATCCAAGGTTGTAGCTAACAGACCCAAACCTCTTCTCCCCACTCTGGTTTCTTGGGAGCAATCTGGTTATGTGGAAGGTAGACAAATTCTCAATAACATCATTCAAGCACAGGAGGTGGTGCACTCACTGACTAACAACAGGAAGGCTGGAATGATCATGCAGCTGGACCTAGCTAAAGCCTATGATAAGTTGAACTGGACCTATATCAGGAGGGTTCTTATTGCTTTTGGGTTTGATCATAATTGGGTTAGATGGGTCATGGCTTTGGTAACTTCTTCTAGCTTTTCAATTTTGGTAAATGGCTCTCCCTCTGAGATTTTTATTCCCTCAAGAGGCCTCAAGCAAGGAGATCCTCTCTCTCCCTTTCTCTTTATACTCATGATGGAAGGACTTGGTAGATCGATTAAGTAGGCAAAAGCAGAAGGCAAAATCAAGGGTCTACAACTTTCTAAGAATGGACAGACTTTGACTCATCAACAATTTGTGGATGATACCATGTTGGAGGGAGTTCCTACAGTCAAAGAAGCTTTGGCATACAAACAACTTCTAATTGACTTTGGTTTGGCAACAGATATGGAGGTTAATCTTTTCAAATCTAAAATATTTTTCTTTCATACCGATATTGCTATTCAAAGGAATATCTACAGAATTCTAGGCTTTCAAAGAGATTCTCTTCCTTCGAAATATTTGGGAGTCCCTCTTACTGCTAAACCTCTTCATAAGAGTATCTGGGAACCGGTGATTAATAAGATGCATGATAAAATCAAGAATTGGACCATCAGATCTTTAAACTTGGCTGGCAGATTGGTGCTTACAAAGGCTGTTCTCCAATCTATCCCAGTTTTCATGCCTTCAGCACTCCCTGCACCAAAAGGAGTCTTACAACAATTCAGAACCATTCAAAGAGACTTCCTCTGGGGTAAGGGGGAGAAAAAAAAGGAAATGGGCCTTAGTAGCTTGGGAAAAGATTTGCAAACCCAAAAATCAAGGAGGTTTGGGTTTGGATGATCCAGAGATTCTAAGTAGGGCCTTAGGAGCTAAGTTATGGTGGAGATGGGTCAAAGAACCAAAGGCCCAGTGGGCTAGTATCTGAACAGAAAAATATGCCAGCACTTGGGATAATAACGATCATATAAGGATGTCTAGAAATATAAAGGGCTCATACATCTGGAATAAGGCCTGGGAGAATAGAGGCTTAGTTCAAAAGAATAGCTTCTGGGAAATCAAAGAGGGGGATCTGGCACTTTTTTGGGAAGATAAATGGCAACAAAAACCAATTCTGCTAAAAGAGGAATTTCTGGACCTCAAGAGAGAGAGAGAGACATCATAGGGTTATCACAGGTCAAAGATTTTTGGGACCAAAACAATATTGCAAGTAAATGGAGAAAGTGGAGGAACATGATTTACAGGGAAGATAACCCCTTGAAAACCAACATTGAGGCTCTCATGCAGATACTAGAACAAAGGAAGATTTTAGTGACAGGGGGGCATGACCAATTGAGGTGGGGCAACAATAATGAGGGTACCTTTAATCTTAAGGAGGCAAAAAGAAAACTCCTTGAGATGGATTCTCTTGCTCCGGATAGAATATGGCAGAATCTGTGGAGGCATCAAGGCTGGATGAAGATTAAACTCTTCATGTGGCTTGTTTATCATAAGAGAATTCTGACTTGGGATAACATAAGGAAAATGGGTGTTCTGGGGCCTTCCAGATGCCAGCTCTGTGAAGCCCAAGAAGAAATCATGGAACACCTCCTCAATAATTGTATCTTCACCTCTAGTTTATGGGATTCTTTTGCTAACATCTTCCAAAAGAGCAACAGGGATAGAGGGTGTATCATCAACACCCTAACCAAGTGGAGGCGTAATTATTCAGATAATGACATTCTTGGCTTAGCTTGGGCTCTTACGCCTAGCTTCATTATTTGGAATGTCTGGTGGAAAAGAAACAAGAGAATTTTCAAAAATGAAAAAAGATCCCTCCAATGTCTTTTGAAGCAGACCTTGACTCAACTTAAAGAGACGGTCGATACCATAGTGTGAAATACCCCTAAAAATCCACCTTCAGATGCGGACATGAGGATTCTGGGACAGTTGGGAATGCAGAGGCTTATGTTGCAAGGCCTGAATAGAAAGGTTATGGTTATGATTCTAAGAAGGAATTCCGGCATCCTCCCCCTTTGGGCTTTCTGAAATATAACATAGACGGGGCTTCAAAAGGCAATGCGGGCTTTGGAGGGGTGTTAAGGGATGATACTAGTAATATCCTTTCCATCTTCCATGGACATTTAGGTAGAGCTACAAATAACATGGCAGAATCCATGGCTATGGAGCAGTGCTTAAAACTCCTAGTGCAGGATAACCAGCAAAATGTGATTATCGAAGCTGACTCTGAGTTAATTATCAACACAATCAAAAAAAATAGTTGGGGCTCGGAACCAGAGAAGGTTTCAAAACACTGGAGATTGATCTAGGTATTTCAAAGGATCCAGCTCCACCTCAGAGGTCTACGCACTGTTAGTTTTAACCATGTGCGAAGGCAGGCCAACAAACTTATTGATTTACTGGCTAATCAAGGAGTGAATTGTACCATGAACACGGTTGAGATGGGTGGGCATAGGTTGCCTCAAGATAGTCTCATGGATCAGTGTGACACCCAAGCAGTCGAGGATATGATGGTGTACTGCACCAAAACTATGGAAGCTATGTGCAACAATTTGGTTTAATTATGAGGTGTAAGTTTTTCCTTTTCTCATTTTTTCTTACATTGCTCGGAGGATTCTGCTACCAGAGTAGTTGGCTGGAGGGAAGGGGTAGTACGTCGCTCAGGCTAACTTACGGTTGCAAAGGAGAAAGTGTTAGCTGCCGGAATCGGGGATCCAATGGCAACTAGAAAATTCTAATACGTTGTCTAAGGACGCAAATCCGCCAGCTGAGTGGTTTCCGGTGTATCGAGGGCCTCTCGGGTGGGAAGTGGTTTTTAAAATTTGGGTGCAATCACACTCTTCAGGCGACACGTGGCCAAGGGGTGGTTTTGCTTTCTGCCCTTATCGCACGTTAACCAGCAGTACTTTTGCTCAGTGCGATATGATCCTAGGCCGTAGGATCATGCCCAGCGGATCTACAGCTATGATTCATCGAGCTTGTCAGTGGGGCCATAAGGTTAAAAGGCGGACTTCTAGGCGGCGCGAAATTCTCCTCTACCGTTGGATCAAGTTGGGAGGATAAACGGTCAGGAATCTGAGCGCTTATTGGTGGGTCCAAACTGTTAATTGACAAGAGTCTTGGCTCAGCGAGGTCCTCCTCTACTGTTGGTTGGAGCTAGGAGTTCAGATGATGGAGATTATCGGCTTTCTCCCCCTTTTCGGATTTGATGGGTTGATTTTGTAGCCTTGGTATTTTTTTCCGTTTAGGGTGGTGCAGTTTTGTGGGTAAGGGTCGGAGTATTCACACTTAACTCGTGACCCTTGGTTATCTAGAAAGTAGTTTTTGATTAAGATCCAGGTTTCCATGCGGATGGCTGTATACTATGTAAATATTTTTCTGATTTAATGATAACGAAGGTACAACTCTTGCTTTAGCAAAATAAGGATGTACCTTGGGCCTATCTTTCCCCTCAAGGGTCGAGAACACCTAATAAGGTCGTTTACTAACCACTCCTACTAAGGAGGGTAACACTACTTCAAGCTCAAAGCCCCAAATTTGGAAGGGAAACCCCATATGAAGTCTCATTGTGCCCTTGATAAACAAGCTTGTTTCGATTAGATGCACTATTGAATTATTGTACCTGAAGGTGAGGAGGCGCATTAGATCTTATATGTAGTTGCAGGTGGTTTCATCATGGGTTGGGCAACTTAATTGGGGCCCATGTCCACCAGATGATCATATTGACACCATAAGGGATGCGATGAGAGCCATGGGACTCCCATCATGTGCAAAGTATCATTTTACACCATGGGTACCCTCAACAGTTTGTTTATTGCTCCACATTTTTCGCAAGGTGATGCACTTGGACCAGTGTGCCCAATCAACATACCATTATGGAGTGGCAGTTGATTCAAGGCCCAAAGAAGGTTTGTCTCACCCTTCATACATGAATGGGTAGGCACCATCATCAGAGCCCTCATTTGGAGCATTATACAAGCTATTTTATCATCAAGAGACCCATGAGACCAGCATGTGCCTCAAACCCACTTTGAGGCCCCACATGATGACTTGCATTATACAAGCTATTTTTTCTTTGAAAGTTGTTTAATGTTTATAGTGAACCAAGATCTGTAACTTGGACCAGATGTTCGCCAAAATGTCTTCTTAACGTGGTCCAAGTTTCACAGTCTAAAGCCTCCCAAAAAAGGTTATAACAAAAATGTCGAACAGACTTGTTTGAGACAGAAATTAGGAGCTTTCAAAAACCCTAACTTCCTTGGACCATATATCCAAAAATATAGCGAACCAAGATCTGAAACTTGAACCAAAGATTCCTTGGGATGTATTTTCAATCTTATCCAGGTTTTACCATCTGAAACTGCACAAGAAAAATAAATAAATAAATAAATTATAGCGAAATTGCCACTATGACCTATTTGAAGCAGCAAAACCCTAGGATCAACAACTCCGATACCAAATGTTATGATCCTTGCATCTTAAAAATGATAAAAAAACCAATAATTACAGTCCATTTCGAGAGAGGAACCTCCTTTTACAAATACAATGAACAAAGACAACATTTGATGATCCTTAGACTAGGTCTCCTTAGTATATATATTGAGGACAAAAGTTACAATTATACTAAAATGGGACCATGAGGGGTTCTAGCCTACACAACAACGTAACAATAGATATGTAATTATTCAATATCTTGGGATTAATATGGGGTTTTGGGGTTAATATGGGGTTTATACAGGGCTTAACAACGCCACAAGAAAGGATGTCAGGGACATGAGATTTCTCAGCAAACTCAAATAGAAAAAAGACTTCAATTAAGCCTATGGAATACAAGCACTGCCACCATGAGGCTCCCATCCCCTGTCACGCAAGCCCTAATTACAAAATCAAAGGGACTCTACCCACAAAACATCCTAAAAGGGTTTTCTCCTTGAAAGCAACACAAACATTATCATACTCAGAACAGAAATATCATAAAAGATTTCCACATATTCAGGATTAGCTCATGAGACACCTTGGATACGAACTTCCTCAGTGTGTAAGATACTTCCTCAAATTTCACCAACAGATTTCTGAGTTTTACCGAGTTTGTCTTTGATGTATTTTGTCAAACACTTTGAGGACATATGGCTGTAGGTGTGTTTTTTATCACATTTCTCAATTAAAATGAACACATAACCATAGCAACTCCATAAACTTATTACAACTCAGCAAATACAACTTGTATTGAGCTCATAAAACAATACATACCACTGATATGAGCACTCAACAGCAATAGAAGGGAAATAAGACCACAAGTACCAGCCGACTGTACAATAATTATAGTTCTGAAAGATGATATTCAGAGATATATATATATATATTTCTGGTCTCCAAGCACGTCCTCAACCAGGCAACATTTAGTGTACTAGACCAACCCACTGAAATAAATATATGTGCTCAAGAATGTGATACACAATCAGCAAATGGGGGTGACTTTGGCCTTTATTTCGACCCAACCAGCAAGGGAAAAACTCAACCCAGACTTTCAATGAACACAGGGATAACACGTCCTTCTTCTTCAGCACTTCAACCCATAGATTAAGAACAGAACTCATCCCTCTTTCTGCCATGAATCCAACACTTTGATGATAGAGAACTCGGCCCAGTGAGTGAATAGAACTCAGTCCTTCTTGGCTGATAGATTCAGCCTTTGTCCAACAATGACAAGGCTGTGTCTCAAGTTCTTCAGTAGAGATAATATGTATTATGGCCACTCTAACAATGGCAATACAGCCCTCTTTCCTCAGCAACTTGACCCCATACTTGGCTTAGCAACTCTACTTGAAAGAAGATTTATGAAATACACAAAATCAAAGCTTAAAATCAACTGATAACACTTTAAAGACTTACTCCATCTCTAGAATCTTTTCTCCTTTGAAGCACAATGGAAAATTTTGAGTGATCTCGCTCTCAAACTAGCTAGGTTGTATGGTTTCAACGCCGAAACTAGCAACCAACAATGAGGGTTTCCAAACCCTAGACTCCTTATCAAGAGCTCTCCAAATTTCTTCTCAAATGGGCAAATACAAGAATGAGGAGAGTCTCCTCATTTCCTTCTTTTTATAACTCATTCACCATTTTTGTGATCATTTTACCTTTATATTTAATAAAGTCACTTTAGTGGGTTTTCTCACTTTATATTTTTAAAGTGGCTTTTCATTAACCTAGGACCCTTATCCCCTTTTCACCACTTTAGCCTTTTTAATGTTTTATCTTAGACAAATCATGTTCCCTTGGTTAATTTTTCCCACCCTAGCCTACGGGAACCTTATTAGACTAACGGACCCCCTTTCTGATGACTCCTAAGCAGATGGGGACATTACAGAGTGCCTTCGCCCTTTGGTGATACCATTGTCATGACCAGAGTCACCATTGCCAAGCCCTGAAATAGTCTGATCAACAAATTTGCTACTGGACAAGGCTTCCCTAAAGCCTTGTGCCAAAGCTAGCAGCCAGCCAAGGCCAGCTTAGGCTAGACAGATGGGGCTACCAAACATACATGACAATACAGATCAGCAGATGCATTCAATCTCCTGCACATACCCAACAATCAAAGTCCTCCACTCTTTTTTAACGTATTAAACTTTAATATTATAATAATCTTAATAAACAGAGAACTATTCTGTGTGGAAACCATTCGACACATTCTGTGCTAGTATCTATAAATGTATCCTTCGAAATCATACTTCTATTGGTGTGCCTAAATGCTTCGTTATCGAGATTTCGGTTGGAAAATAGATTCTTCAAATATAATATCTTGCTTAGTAGATATCCCCAATTGGAGAAAAAAGTGATATACATATTGCACCAAATACCATCATCTTTAAGGTTGTCAAACCATTACCATTTCCATGCAAGGTCAATCCTAGTTCAACGCCTTGGGAAGTTATAGCTGTCTAATAGCTTGCTCATAACCAAGTTGTAACAAGCCATGATACAGATGTGACTTGCAAACATATTACTGGAAACATGATGTTAAAGTTCACTGCTATAAAGGCTAGATACAGATTAAAGTATCTCAGGTATTGCAAATAGAAGCTTGTTATGATACAACAATTTTGCAGGATTATTCTACAGTGCCAACACAGAAGTATAAATATACCATCTCTAAAAGCATGCAACCAGGACCTGTTCAGTGCTATACATAGGCACTGCCTTGAAAGAAGAATGGTTTAGAATAGGATAAATGTTGTATTTTTAGAGAAGAATGGTCAAACTAGATTGCTTATTATCTAGAATTAACACTTGTATGATAGATATTTACCACGCCAAGAAAAGTTAACTGGAAGAATACTCCGACATAGCAATTTAAGATATTAATCCAATGATCAATCTCAAAAGAAGGAATCTGTGCATCGCTCCTCCACATATTATTCAAGGCCATAAAAATATGAAACAACAAACAAGATCAGTTTATCATTGTCCATGGATAAAACCAGAAAAGCATGAAGCTTCCACAGTACGTTAGATCCAAATGTTAGAAGATGCAACTGTCTTTAGGAATAAGGTGGCTATTATGCATATGCCAAAAACTCGGTGCTCCAAATTTCCTTAGGTTGGTAATTGCATGCATTGAACAGAATGATTAATATTAATCAAATAAAGCCAGAGGTTGCATTTGCGTAGAAAATCAATGGAGAAGTGGTAAGGTCACGAGTTAATTGAATAAAGCCAGAGGTTGCTTTTGCAAAGTAGAAAATCAATGGACAAGTGGTAAGGTCACATGAGTTATCTTCAAAATTCTCAGCAAAGATCACTGTTTCTTGCCCCCTACAAAGATGATACACCCAAAATGAAGATCTACTTTGTTTGAATCTCACATGTCTCTTTTTTCTGCACAAAACTTCAAGCTCCAAAATATCATAATCAGCCATTATTATTTATCAATTTTCATTGCACTAATTGATTGTCCCAATTTTATGTATTGTGATCATCTTGCGCAACATACCAACAGTGGTGCTTGTTACACATTCCTATGCAACTAAAGCAACCTTACAAGGAACAAAGAGACAAGCAGAAACATTTTATATTACAACCTCTAGACAACCGCAAACATCATAGAGTAAAGTACTCATTCTTGGTGTCCATAACAAAACAGCCAGGGACAAAATTGTATTATTCTACCAAAGCAAGCAAAGAAATCAACTAAGACCAAGAATGTGATGCATTGTAATGAAATACTTTTATTCGGAAGAAATGGACCAAGACGGGCAAGAATTGCCTAGATAAGCTACTAAAGGCAAAGCAGAAATCCAAAGAATAGGATAATTAATCAAAAGCTAAGTTACCTGACATGTCTCTAACCACCCTCCCCCAGGTGTCTCCTATCCTTTGTGTTGGACACGACACGAGCCTGACACGTGTCAGACATGAGTTTGGCTTGTGCCCTAGGTGCAGGACACCAGTTTGACTCATGTCTGACACATGTCCGACTCATGTCATGATTTTTGGACACTTGTCTATTGTTTTCACCTCTGTTTTTCACTCATTTGGTCAAGTATTTGGAGTTGTGGGAGGATTTGGAGTGCAAGTAAGGGAGTAACCAGTTTTATAAGAGATTCAAAGTGCTGGTAAATGGATTTGTCATCCATATTTCTTTATTTTTTGCTACAGCAGTTTGTTTTTCCTACAGCAATTTGTTTTTCTTACAGCAGTCTATTTTTCTTTATATCACAGCAATCATGGCTCAATCAAAGGCAGCTGAAATAGGGCAAAGGGGAGGAATGCCCCCATTGATAATTTCCACCCTCCTTCAATTTCATCAAGGTTTGCAAGTGTTCCATTTGTTCAAAGTGGGGCTACAACAACAGCTTTGAATGTTGAAAAAAACATTTGTTGTCAATTTCTTCTGTGTTTGTCAATTTCGTCATTGATGTAGTACTAGTTGTATGAATTATTGAATTTGTATCATGATTCATCAACATGTAAATGTTTTAGTTTCTAATTGAATCATTGTCTATATTCCATGTTTTGTGTGTAATTCACTAATTTGCTATAATTTTTATTTTTTTATTGTGTGTGTGTATGTGTTTTTCATTAATTTGCTATATTTTTTATTTATTATTATATATAACATGTCCTCCATGTCCATTGTCATCATGTCAAGCGACCTAGGTCAAAAGGCACATAAAGAACATGAACCTTGGTATATGCACCTCTGACATTGAGTAACCAATTAGGTGTTGTGGAATCTCTAGCTGTCTTGGCACACTTCCCTCGGGAAAAAGGGGTTGCCCCTCCTAGGGCAATTGTGACAACCCCTGGTTAATATTCCCTCATTGTAAATAACTTTAATTATTTAAAAAGGCTGAGAGAAAGGGACACAGATTCCAATTGCTTGGGGAGGGAGATTGCTTAAGGAATTGGTGATTTTAAATGTATCATCCATGGGTTGGCTGAGGAGTTTAACGAGTTGACTATGCAATAAATAAGAAAATGACAGACCCATGTGTCTCTAACAGCAAGCAACAAAGGACAAAATTAAAAAGGAATGGGGCTGCGTTGTCCAAGGTAGTTGACAGGGTGGAGCGTCGAAAAAGACAGATGATTAGTCTATTGAGGGGGCACAAAAACAAGTCGACAAGCAAGAGAAAAGAACTCATTCTCTCACGCACATGTAGTGGAACAGAACAGTGGTGAACACTGGGGGTAATTCCTGCAAGGGTCGGGGGTGTAACAAGAAAGCAATGATCAAAATCCCAGTGATCGAGCTCTGGAGAGTGAACCAGTGAAGGAACCCTCACAGAGGCTCGCTAGGTGAAGACATTATAGAGAGCATGTTAGAAAATGTAAAGCGACAACTATTATACCTTATTTTCTTTAAACTTAATGGTGCTTGTGAATCTTTAGTTATCCTCTTTATCTTCTTTAGATAAACCTTTCATCAAACAATATCAAGAACAATAACAATAACAAAAAGAGGACACAAATATAGGCTCTCAACCAGGGCAAAAACCCCTCCAAGGGGAAAACCCAGAAACTCTTCTCTTCTTACAATCTGCTTCAGATGAGATCAAAGACCCAATCGCTAGACCAAGTCCTTCTCCCAGTACCAAGTCGACCCTTTCTCAAGTCCTTTCTTGAGTCTGCACCAAACTGCTACAACCTACAAATTCGACCTGCCAACGATAGCACTGCTACTCAACTTGCAACTTTTACCCAACAACTTCGTCCTTGCAGCTTCTTGGAAACCCTAATATTGCCTCCTCTTGAGACCTACTTAGAGTAAGACAGCTCTCCCAAGGTTAACGAGGTCAAGATATGGGTTTTTCCTTCTTTCAACTACTAGATTCTACACTTCGTCCTATTACAACTCAGACCTACAACTTCAACGTGTTTCTGCAACCCAGGAACCCTAGAATTTTGGACATGTGAGAGATATAGAGCCCAAAAACAAGAAATTTCGTCCTCCCAATTTCTTCTAAATCTTCGCTCTCCTTTTTCTGCCCTTCCTAGCTACAGATCAAACTCTTTCTTGTATATCAAACTTGTGAATGTCTCTCAAATGAAGTTGAACTACTCCTTTATACAGCCTTCTCAAGGGATTGAATTCCCTCCTTTACGCCGACTTGACGTTCCCAAGGCCGACTTGTACTTTGGAGCTTGCAGGAATTTTTAGACTCAAAAATAGTTATTTTTACAAATATAGTTTTGCCTGGAAAGGGTCTTATAAACATGATGTTTACTCCTTTGACTCAAGACAATAAATCCTAGGACCTAACAAACCCTAGAAGCACGAAGAACATGCTTTTACCTAAAAGACCATCAATAATGATCATGAAACCCATGCTTTAGTAATAATAATAACTTTTATTTTTCTTTTCTTGTTTGTTACATAGAATACATATTGAAATGAGTACAACAATTATGAAGACCGAAACTAGTTACATTTTCAACACTCCTTCTTAACTAGGGAGGTATTCATAATTGGACAATCATATCTCAAACTAGAGATTTCTCACAAGAAGAGTCGGATTGATAAGTCATACTATAAACATCAACATCATGACTAGCACTGTCTCTGAGGCCTAACTAGACAAGCTCTTCTTTAATCAAGAGCATTATGATGGGAGGCTTTACGTGTGATACCGCACTAGCTCTACAAGGTACATACCCCATCTAGATGTCTACAAGGTATGTCCTTTTAGGAGTATTCTTATCTTGGATCTCCAATCCTAAGTTCTCAAAGCATATTGGTCCTCTTCAACCACTCTTCTCTTGGATACCTGTCACATCCTCAAAGAGTGTCAGTACCTTTCCTTTCTTGGATGTTTCATCCTCAAGGAAACCACATATGCTTATCCAATCCTCCACCAGTCTTTCCTCACAAATTGAGGAAGAGAATGCACATGTGATGTTCAAAATCACTCCCTCTCGAACCGAGAGGACATCCCTATTCTCCATTAATCTTGAGAATGGAATCTTGCTCCTTTACAAGGAGACTTCTTTACTCCTCAAAATCAGAGGAGATCTAGGCTTCCTATCTATTTGGGAAGTCATCATCACAAGCATTACAACTTGTCTTCATAAGAGTATCAGCTACTAGTTCTTCATTGTTGTCTGACTCCCTCTTTCCTCTACATCATTGAGCTTTCTTTCTTTCAAGGTATCATGGAGCCACCTTCACTCTTTGACCTTGTGACAGGTTCCAGGACAATCTTCTTGCTCATCACTTTCTTTTTTGATATGAAGGCATCACATTGAGCCTTCCCAAACTTCAAGTTGATCATAGTTTCTTCTTGAAAGTGATCTTCCTTTGACCTCCAGGTTATCATTTCGCATTGCTACCTTTTAATCTCAAGATGTCCATATCTTGACTTCACAATTACTAGGTACCAAATATCGATCTTCCCTCAATATCTTTCATCCAATACAGTTGAACTTGCCTCAACTGCCATCATTTATTCCTACAACATTCTTCCAGGTAGTGATAATATGTTAACCAGATAACCAATAATATGAAAATCAGACTTACCTCATCATGATGACCTTCTCATCAACATCCTTATCAACCATCTCCACTTGAAACTTCCTTCATGCATTAGAATACCCAAGGATCGAACTTGATTACCAAGTTACAACTTTTTCTTCCGGAGATCATACTAGATGTTAATCATTATCTTACATATTCTAGAGAAAGTCTTAAATCTTTTATACATCCTTAAGTAAGTCAAATACTAAGCATCATATATCCATATATCTAAGCATATTTTATGACCAACTTTCTTGCATAAGATTCTATACACATGAATCTTATCCAAAGTTTTATATCCAGCATGCATTCCTATGCTTTCATCCGATCATCTAACTATTCATATATCTCACAAAGAGCCTACATCCTGACCCATTGCATTCTTTCTTTTACCAGTATTGATTCCACATTGCATGGAATGTCTACTAACCTTTGTCATGGTGCTTCTTCCAAGAACCTTTCAAAATGATGGTTCTTCCAAGCAAGATGCCTACCTCTAACATAATGTTAGATAATGTCTGAATGAACACTATGCAGAATGGTCTATCTATCCATCTATGTAGATATCTCTATAAAGCAACTTAATCATGTAAATTCTAGACATGCTACTACCATATGCTTCTTTCTATGATGATATACTATTCTAAAAGAAAGATTAAACTTCACAGAGAACCTGACATTCAATGAACCTTCTTTAGTAGTAAAGATCCTTCACTTCTTCCTTCTTTGCCTTCTTCTCAGGTTCTCCCACTGCTTCGGATACATGAGCTTCAATCCTTTCCTTTCTCTTGTTGTTCTGCTTGTTTGGACAGTCCCTCTTAAAGTGTCCAAATTCATTGCATCCAAAACATTGCACTTTGGACATATCTTTCTTCTTGGACTTCCCAAACTTTCCCTTCTTTAGCTTCTTGACTTGGGCTAGAAAGGCTTGACATTGCTCATCAAATCCAATATCATCTTTGACCTTGATCCTTGATTCTTCCAATATGCACTGCGCCCACAACTCATCAAAGGGAGTTGAATCCTTCTTGGAGTAGATGCTTGTTTCCAAGTTACTCCATTCTGGTGGCAATGCATTCAGTACACAGATGGTTACTTCAGAATCAGTGATAGGTTCCCCAAGTCCCTACAAGCGGTCTCTTAGTTGAGAGACTCTCATGAGGAAGGATGCCACATCCTCATCCTTTGATTTCTTCATTTTGTACAACTTGTTCCTCAATGACATCTTTTGACCTTTTGTACTTATCGAATGTAAATTCACTAGCTTATCATACATGGCCTTGGAAATCTTCAAATTTGCAACAAATGGAACAAGAAAATCCAGTAGTCTCTAGTTAGATACAGGAATAGATTTAAAATGATTGTGTTTGTATAGGGTGAATTGAGATCTTACCAAACCTTTAATATACATAATAACACACTGTGAACAATTAATACCAAACAAATACGGATTTGTACAGGGTAATAATGAAAACATTATATTCGTCAAATAATTAACTTATAAAAAAAGCATGATCGTAGACGGAAAGGAGCAACAGTGCCAAAAATATGCATGGCTTTATTTCTATGTGGGATGTATAGACATTAAATCAGTCCATTTTAGCACATCGTCTTGCCGGCCATTGTATGAGACAATATCTTGCTGTTTCCTGTGCAATCAAAGTCCTAAAGAGCAAGACAACGTTTTTTGCTGCAATCTACAACATTTGGCCAAAACGGATGCACACCAAATGGACAACGACACCATTTTCTTAGGTGATCATGTTTACATAACTGACTGACTTATTGAAATGTAAACAAACAACTAGTACAGGATACAAGCCAGAACCCATTCTTAGGGAATAGGGCACAACAAATTATCAAAGCTTTGAAGGTGGTCTAGTCTTCTGTGAAGACTGACCTGACATAAACTTCTGCATTTTGACAAACATCTCCGGATCCATTCCTTCATAGTAGCTATGAGCCAGCTTCTGAGCATATAGATGCGAAAACAAAAAGTAAGTGCATGAGGGATGATTCAGTGTAAAAATAGTTGTTTTTGCCTAGAGAGTGAACAAATTTAATGAAAGCAAGAAGAATGAAGACTTCAAACCTGCCATACCTTTTCCAGCTCAAGAGCATTCCCAAGTGCAAGTTTCATCCCATCATTGATAACTGCTTTATACCTCAAAACCATATCTTCATGATTTCCAATAATGGATTCAGCAATACTCTCTGCAGTTTTCATGAGATCTGCTGGTGGAACAAGTCGGCTCACTAAGCCCCACTTCTCTGCACTTTGTGCATTTAATGGCATGGCAGTGAGAGAGACTTCCCTTGCTCGGTTCACTCCTATAATCCGAGGCAGTTTCTGAGAGAGACCCCAAGATGGAAATATTCCAAACCTAGAGACAAAAAATTGTGCCATTCAGGCAATTCCTCTAGCCAATCAGTAGGAAAAAAATGCCATACAAAATAAGAAGGCCATGAGGGGATCTGAAAAGAGCAAATCAATTTATTTTGAGAAATATAAACTTATGAAAAGAGGTTATAAATGGTACTTGGAATGTGTATCAATGAACTTAGCCTCTGTGCTAGCAATTAAAATATCACATGCCAATGCAATTTCAAAGCCAGCAGTGACAGCATATCCATTTATGGCCCCTATAATAGGCTTCCGACATTGTTCCATCTGATAGACAGGATCTGTATCCATATTCTTTACATCACCTTTAAAAACGTCTTGGGCAGCTATCAAATCCTGTAAATCATGCATCCCGTTTCAATCCATATGCTCAATATACATATATATATCCACAATCTGTAAAATCTAAGCCACAGAAGATGAAGAGCACATTTTCCTAGACTAACCGACCTCCGAACACATTAGAAACAAATAAACGATATTTGTCGTTAGAAATCCCTCGAAGATATTTTGAACCCCCATAACCAAAATGAACCAGCAATTTTCATAACTGAAATGTTCAAATACACAAATAAAATCTATAATTTTCATAACTGAAATGTTCAAATACAGAAATAAAATCTTTAAAACATATATTCGACTTTCAATTCTAATCCTAACGAAAAAGATCATATGAACCAGAAGTGAAAAACATAGAGCATGCGTGTAAGTGAAAAACATAGAACATGCGTATATTGATTGGGGACATCAAACATAAAACCCAATTGAACAAACTCAGAAATAGGAAAAGAAAAATACCACTCCTGAACAGAATGCTCTGCCAGCCCCTGTAATGATGATAACCTTGACAAAGGAATCCCCATTCAGAGATTTAAAAGCTTTTGCCAAATCAGTAATCATGCTCTTTGTTAATGAATTCAGTGATTTGGGCCTGTTTATGGTTATGCAAGCTATCCCGTTCTCTCTCTTTTTCACTAATATAAGATCTCCGGATCTTTGAGAATCCTCCATTGTTCCTGGCAAAATTTCTCTGTAAGAATTCTTCAGTTAATGAATCCGCAAACAGAATGAGCACATCAACCCAATTTCTAAAACAAACTCATGAACATAAACTGAATCCCCGGAAAACAAATGTGAAACTAGTTATGGAGCCCGTGTATTGGAGTTGAAGCATAATCTTAAAATATTGAGTCAAGAATGTGAAAAAACTTGAAAACCAGACAACAGGGAATCAAACTCGTGACCTGTTAAATAGAATATTTGACGAAACTCTGCAGTTTTTGCTATTCTGCGATATTGTATGAGCATGCGGGTCAGGGTACGGATCAGGTATACCGACTGACGGTGAACGGTGAAGATCCGCTATGGTAAGGTATACCCAATGAATCCTCTAGGAAAGGCACTGTCAAACAAATTATTTAATATTTATTCCTCTACTTTATTTTCCACATAGAACTTAATTTTAATTATTGAACTTTCAAAGGCATTAACTAGCTTTCACATTTGAACCGGGTTTAGCAATTTTGACTTTATTTAAGTATATATTTAAATTATACTAAAAATAGTAAATTAAAATATAATTAAATTGAAGTAAAAACAATAAATACAAACAATTTATATTAATAAAAATTACAATTAAAATAGGTAAGATAATTCATAATTTCATTATTTATTGTTAGGTATAAATAAAAAGTTCTTTGTTTGGATGGTTTTTATAAATTTTGAAATCATATTGTTATTTTAACTTATTAATTTGTATGAAATGATATTTCTTTTAATGTAAGGTACCACTGTGTTGTTCTCATGGGAAAAGATGGATATGTGGTGTTAGATTAAGTATATAGTTAAAGTAACTTAATTTAAATATAATTAAATTAAAATATATGTTAAGAGAGTGGTGGAAAATTGAGACTATCTAGACAAATGTGAGACAAATATCACCTAATTAATGAGTAAAGGAGGTTGAAGTACTCCAACAAATACATGGTGTTGGTACCATTTCATTGCCATCCTTTTCTTCTAGAAATCTATCAATTGTCTATCTTTTTCTCCCATAAACCCCTCATATCCATCGAAATTGATTAATCAATAGCATTATAGTTGTTAGTTTACATTAAAATTAATTTGTGAATTTTTTATGATAAAAATTAGGAATTTTCAACAAAAAGATTACAGGATGTCATGACTTCCTGTAAATAGTTTATGATGTGACACGTGGCATGGCAAGCAAGTCAAAGCAATGGATAGGAACGTGATCTGGAATGTACATGCATGGTGAAAAATCGATTCAACAGCAAATCTAAGATATGCGGTCAATGCTGGTCAAACCCAACCTTTTTTGTCACAAAGGCAGCAAAAAGCCATGGTTTCCCAAACTGATTTTGTTTTTCTTTTAGAAATCAATTTAGATTAGAAAGGACAAAAATCACTCTTTTGTAAAAGCAGAAACATCTATTTAATGTATGTACATTCGATTTAGATAGGAGACAAGCAGATAAAGACTGCGTATTATATTGTTTCAAGGACGGTTATTATCTCTGTGTATTGTTCCAGAACGATGCTCTTGCATGTGATTTCAATCTTCAGAACTTAATTACAATCATCGTTTTACTCCAACAATGCTTATGCGTTAACATTCTCGTTGCTTAAAGTTTCTTAAGTGTGCCATTGAAGCGTGGACGGGCCCTACGTGGAGATTGGTATACTGTTAATTTCATTTCCATAGAGTTTTCGAATTTGAATAGTGTGCATAGTGTTTAATGTTATTTCCATGTCTGTGAATTTATCGATTTGATTAGAAATTCTTGCAAATAATATTCATGGTGATAGCTTAAGAATTTGATTGCTAGATCATTGAACAATATCTTGTAAAAGATTTGATCGATCATTAGATTTCAAAGCATCTCTGTGAACTCTGTTTTCATGCATTTAAAATTCAGTGTGCTTTTGATTTTCATGAATGCTTAGTGTCTTAGCTAGAAAGAGCTTTTGTGTATAATATCCTTGTAAGAGGGTTGAAAACTCAGTCTAGCACTACGTTGTATCTTTAGGACAGTTAGATAAATTAGGTGATCTAAGTGTTAAGGTGAGAGGAAACATATTTTAACCTCCTGTAAAGGAGTGTTGTAGCCTGTCACAGTAGACACTTAGTTAGGGATCCTTTTATGTCTATAGACTTTAGACACGTGCCTCTAAGTTTACCTACCTTGGTTGATATTAAATCTACTCTAATCTAGCACCCTAGATTGGCCACTAAATTTTGGCGTCGTTGTCGGGGAGGCGCAGTTATAGGATTTCGAAAAAATTCAAGATATAAAAAAAAATAATAATAATAAATAAACAAAAACACAACATAGATTTGATTTTAATTGTCATTTTAGAAGTCATGTTTGCTTATGCCTAGATCTAGAGATAATAAAGGTAGATTCATAAAAACCCCCCATCCAAAAACTAACCTACCACCAAGACCCTTTGGGAAAAATTGAACACACAACACCAGCTGAGGAAATCACCATACAAAAATCAGAGGATAAACACAAATCAAGCCAAAGACTTACACTTATTGAGAGACAAATCCTATTGGCACACGAATCACAGAAGAAACATCTCCCTGAATCTTCTACAAAGAGAGAAAGTAGAAAAATAACTCAACAATCTCTAGAACAACTCTTTGGAACGAGTGACACTGAACAAGCAATTAAATCATCAGAGGAATCTATAAAAATGGCTGAGGAAGGAGGAGGATCAACAAGAAAACCCACTCCTAAACAACAACAAAATCAGAGAGAGGAGGAAGAGTCAACCTTTAAATTTCCTATTCACGAACCAGAAGACAATCATGATGAGGAAATAAAAATGAAAAACATACCTCCTTCTGTGTTACCAAACTTTTATGGCGTGGCTTCAAAAGACCCAAATTCATTCATGTTTGAGTTTGACATTGTATGTCGAACATATGGTTACACAGATGATGCCCACAGGCTTAGACTCTTCCCAGCAACATTAAAGGCATCAGCACTAAGATGGTTCATGGGACTTGGCGAGCATGCAATAACTGATTGGGATGGCATGAGAAGAATATTCCTAAAGAAATACCAACCTTATTCTAGATCAAAGGATTCTAAAGATGATATCTTTAGGATGAATCAACAAGAGGATGAAAATCTAGAGGAGTACTTGGAACGATTTGCTTACAATTTACAAAAATCAAAACATTGATCCATGACTCTTGATCTCATTCATACAATATTTTTGAAGGGCATTCGAGAGGAATACTTAGATGATCTTAATTTGATGGGCAAAGGTGATATTTCCACCTTACCTTTCGAAGAAATTGCTGATTTATGTGAAAAGTATTCTAAGAGAAAAGCCAAAATTGAAAAAAGAACCATATCATCCAAAACCACAAAATCTGCTTCAACAAGTGTCACATGAGCTGAAATAGGAAATTTGTTAGAGGAATTCAAAACAGATATATTGAGTACCTTAGGAACTCAAACTGACACTCTCAAAGCT
Organism: Pinus taeda; assembly: GCA_000404065.3. Classification (NCBI taxonomy): domain Eukaryota; kingdom Viridiplantae; phylum Streptophyta; class Pinopsida; order Pinales; family Pinaceae; genus Pinus; species Pinus taeda. Next base: position 9,357 of record APFE031225458.1, on the reverse strand, counting down.
AAGAAAAGACAAGAAGAGGAAGATCAAATGATGGCTGTCTTTTGTTCAAAATGCCAAAAGAAACATGCCTTAAAAGACTACCCATTAGAAAACATTCAAGTTTGTGCCTTTTGTACTAAAAATCATGATATATTTCATTGCTCTAAAGTCAAGATTTTGCAGAATTTGTAATGTGGCAGGCTAAACACAGATATGGAGAATGTTATTTCATGGGCGCAAAAGAGGACCATGGCACCAAGACCTCCACCTCAAAGGTATGTTCCCAAACCAGGAATTTGCAAATTTCCTGCACATGGATCAGATGTATGCTCAGAATTCGTGGAATTGTACCATGCCATGCAGAACCAAAATTACCCACAACAACAATGGATTACCATCCTCAGCAATACTCTCAACAATATCAACCATATCCTCAACCATACCAACCATATTCGCAGCCATATCAACAATATCATCAGCCATATTCGCCATATCCTCAACCATATCAGCAATATCCTCAGCAGCAAGTTGTTTACCCGCATCAACCCCAACCCACTCAACAAGCATTTCCTGCTCCTCCACCAATAAATCCACCACAATTACAACTTCCATCTACCCAAGAACCTCCTAGACCTACTCAAATCCCTGCTCAACCTGTACCAAATCCAAATAACAGAGCAGAGAGACTAGCTTATAACGTAGATGAGGGACCATCATATCCCACATTACCCTTGCAAAATATCAATTTGAGGTCTGGTACGGTACTTCACAAAGAATCTCCAACAGCTGATAAACAAGAAGAAAATGAAGAAAATGAAAATGAAACTCCAATTCAAAGGAAACAAAATGATGACATCAAAAATAAACAAATGCAATCGTTGCATCCACCACCTTTTCCAGACAGATTGGTCCAAACAAAACTTCCCATGTCTATACCACAGTTTGATGTTTTAGATGAGCTAAAGAATGTCTATATAAAAATTCTGCTTCTACAAGCCATAAAAGACATTCCCATATATACTAAAGCCATAAAAGAATTGTGCCTCAAAAAGCCTACTAGGAAAAGAGTTGATCCACAAACCATTCATGTTATTGGAAATTTAGCTGGCCTTATGGCAAACACCATTTCAATGGAAAAGTATGTTGATCCTGGTATTCCCAGAGTCACTACAATCATTAACAACATATATATTCCAAACACCTTAATTGATCTTGGGGCCGCCATAAATGTGATGACTCTTGAAACCATGAAAACACTCCAACTCACAAACTTGCAGCACACAACAATTGTTCTAGAACTCAATGACAGGTCTGATGTTATTCCTGAAGGGATTTTGGAGGACATAATTGTTTCACTGGACTCTTGGGAGTATCCAGTGGAGTTTTTAGCTCTTCAGCCAAAATCCAATTTAGGAGGACACCCTATCATCCTTGGTAGACCATGGTTAGCAACTGCTGATGCATTCATAGGATGTCGATCAGGTAATAAGATCATCTCACGAGGAACTGAAAGAAAACAACTCACTCTTTACCCATCAGCACAATCACCAGCAATAGCACACGATTTATGGCTTGATGATAAATACAATGATAAGGTAGAAGTTCAATCTGTTTTCAGCATCAACCAAATCTATGATTTTCAAGAACATGATAATGATGACTTGGCAAAATTGTTTCTCTCTCAACCAGATGTGTCTGAGGAATTGAGGAATGATCAATACCATGCTGCCAATGAACTTCTAGCACAAAATTTTCAGGAGACATGCACCATTCATTCTTTGCAAACAACATTTCATAACATTTTCCCTATCCAATCCATCACCAACACACAGAGCAAGACCATAGAGATTAGTCCAGGAAAAACATTGAATATTGGCACTCACCTAGACTCATCTCAGGGAGAGAAATTGACTCAACTATTGAGAAAATACCAGAAGGAATTTTCTTGGGACTACACCGATATGCACGGAATCCACCCTGAAACATGCACTCATCATATTTATACAGATAGCAATGTCAAACCGGTGAGGCAACCACAGAGACGAATGAACCCATGCTTCAGGAATTGTTAGAGAAGAATTACAAAACTGTTAAAGTCAATTTTATCTATCCATCTCTGACATCAGTGGGTTATCCCCATTGGTCGAGTGCCCAAGAAAAATGGTAAGTGGAGGATTTGTGTTGACTACAGACAATTGAACAAAGCCACCCTCAAAGACTATTTTCCACTCCCATTTATTGACCAAGTGTTAGACATACTAGCTGGGAAATCATCATTTTCTTTTCTTGATGGTTTCAGTGGCTACAACCAGATCAGGATAGCCTTAGAGGACCAGGACAAAACTACTTTTACTTGTCCTTGGGGCACCTATGCTTATAATGTTTTGCCATTTGGACTTTGCAACGTTCCAGCTACATTTCAGAGAGCTGTATTATCTATTTTTGTTGATTTAGTTCATGATTGTGTTGAAGTTTATATGGATGATTTTTCAGTGTATGGTGATTCATTTGAGCATGCATTAACAAATCTTGAAAAAGTTTTGAAGAGATGTATTGAAGTTAATCTGTCCCTAAGCAACAAAAAATGTTTTATCATGTTAAATGAAGGGATAGTATTAAGACACTATATTTCTTCTCACGACATTAAAGTTGATCCATCAAAAATTCAGATCATTGTTGATTTCCCAATTCCGAAGGCTCAAAAGGAGGTAAGAAGTTTTCTTGGGTATGCGAGCTATTACAGAAGATTCATTGAGCATTTTAGTCGCATAGCTTTACCTTTGTTTAAACTTCTAGCCAAAGATGCACCTTTCAATTGGAATGACAATTGTCAACAAGCATTCGAAACACTCAAAGCAAAGCTATCAACCAATCCAGTCTTAAAAGGACCTAACTGGGACCTACCATTTCACATCTTTACAGATGCATCTGATACTATAGTAGGTGCCTCATTAGGCCAGAAAGAGCAATCTTGTCATTATGCTATTTATTTCATTAGCAAAAATCTAACACCTGTAGAATTAAACTACACAGTCACAGAAAAGAAATGCTTGCAGTCATACATGCTATGAATAAATTCCGACATTATATAACTGGTTATGAGATTTTTGTACATAATGACCATTTTGCCATCAAGCACTTAATGAATAAACCAGTAACTAGTGGCAGAGTTACCAGATGGTTGTTATTGTTACAGGAATTTAACATCACGATGTTGGATAGACCAAGTAAGGAGAATTAGGTGGCAGATTTTCTTTCTAGACTGCAAAATCAAGGTGAGGTTGTTCCAGTTGAAGATTATTTCCCAGATGAAAATTTATTTGCAATTTCAGTAGTGAATCCTTGGTATGTTGATTTGGCCAATTACTTGTCCACAGGAAGAACCCCACCATATTTTACACAAAGTGCTCGATACTCTTGGGTTAATGGCGATTTATTTTACACTGGTTATGATATGATTATTAGACGATGTGTATGAAATGATGAAATTATTGATATTTTAAAATCTTGCCATGATGAACCGTGTGGTGGGCATTTTGTAGCTAAATGAATAGCATTCAAGATTCTTAGTCTTGGATACTACTGGCCATCTATTTTTAAGGATTCCAAGAAGTATGTGAAGAGTTGTGATAGTTGTCAAAGAATGGGTAGGCCAATAGCTACAGATGAGATGCCCCTTCAGCCTCAAGTACACCTAGAGCCATTTGAAAAATGGGCTCTAGACTTCATAGGACCAATCAATCCAACTTCCAATGGTAAGAGGTACATCTTAGTATGTACCGATTATGTGACAAAGTGGGCTGAAGCTAAAGCACTAGTCCGGGAAACTGAACAGATAGTGGTAAATTTCCTCTTTGAAGAAATTTTTGTAAGGTATGGAGTACCAAGGGAGATAGTAACAGATCAAGGTACTCAGTTTACTTCAAAGTTAGTTAAGGACATCACTGAAAAAGATCAAATCAAGAATAGAAGAAGTACACCTTACCATCCACAGGCCAATGGCCAGGTGGAATCAGCAAATAAAACATTGGATGGAATTATAACTAAGACTGTAGCAATGAACAGAAAGAATTGGGAGGAGAAGCTCAAAGATGCACTCTGGGCTTATAGAATCACGTGGAAGAATACTACAGGATTTACACCATATCAATTGGTGTATGGCAAAGAGGTAATGCTTCCTATCGAGTTTCAAATACATACCTTTAAGATGGTTGCAGATTTGGGAATTGATCTTAATGAGGCACAACAAGAACGAATTCAGCAGTTGAACCAACTGGATGAAATGAGGCAGCAAGCAGAGGAGACAACACTCCTCATGAAAAAACAACGGAAGCAGTGGCATGATGCACATATCAAGAAGAAACAATTCAAAGAAGGAGATTGGGCTTTACTCTTTGACTCTAAATTCAGAGATCATAAAGCCAAGTTTACTACACATTGGATGGGCCCATATGAAATAGTTCAAGTCCATGAGAATGGATCAGTCCAGCTTATTACCATTGATGGAGAAGGTCACTCCTTTCTTTTCAATGGCCATAGGTTGAAACTCTATCACAAGCACATCACTAAAGAGGATTTTCTTCAAATTGTATCTCAGCAAAGGGAGGTTGAGATATTGCAGCCTTCAGCTATAGTATCTCTACCTTAGTTCATTTCATTTCCAGTTTATCACTCTAATATATATATTATATATATATATATATAATAAAATAAATAAAAATAATGGCTTAGATGTGAAAACCAAACTCTGGCACACTCTAACCCAGAATTCTTACTTGAAAACCAATTCTTTGGCTGGTAAGAATTCCTTGTTCTTTTCGTTTCCTGTTGATTTATCGCTTCAATAATGACTTGAGGACAAGTCAAAGCTTCAGCGGGGAAGAAGCATCAGCATTTTTGTTTTTATCTCATCTCCTCACTGCAAATTTTCAAAGAGTTTATCTCTTCATTGTAAGTTCTCAAGAAGTTTGTTTCAGCACTTTAGTATTTCAATAAAGAAGTTGTTTGTGTCTTTGTTTGAATCAGAGGGACCTGTTTGTAGCACTATGTAGTGGGACCTGTTCACAAGACCATGACACCAGCACCAACAATAGAGGGAACTGTTCAACAAACATACAAGGGACCTGTTAGAGACTGCTACCTCAAGCCACTTCAGCAAAGCTTCAACAAAGTTCAGCAGAGATCCAAAGGTTGCTTGTCACCAAGCCTCCATCAAACATCAAAGATCAAAGAAGCTGCACACATATAGTCTTTTCCAGATTTCGAAGAGGCTGTGCAAACATTATCCAGATCTCAGAGGGACCTATTACGGACAACAAAGATTCATCACATCTAAACAAGAAATCCTATCTATGCATGCCAACTCAACTCTTGATCAATCAATAAAGTGTAAAGTATTGTTATCTTTTTTATTTTTAACATTTACATTCTTAGATTACTTTAGTGTTAAATGTAATAAATGTAATTACTTATAATCAATTTCAAAAAAATTCCCCACATATCCACCACTCTCATCACATTTTTAATCCCTACCATGTTTCAATGCTCTAGCCTATCCCCATATTTTCCTACACTTTCTAATCCGCTATCCCACCACCCTCCCAGCCTTGCTATTCACTCCCTATCAGCCATCGAAACTACTCTTGGTCCAACATCTCCTTAGTCGACCAAGAACTAATGAACAAAGGATAGGTGGTGAACTCTTGAGAAGCCAAATGTTATACGGTTTCATGCATTGATTTGAATCGACCAACTTATGACATGATCGCTCGACCAAGTCGACTCATGCAAAGCGACTATCCGTTATTTATAGCTCCAATACTTCATACATGCTCGCGACATTCTCATGATGGTATTCACACAACCCAGTACAGCTACTCCCCTGCCATTAAACTATGAGTATGCTCTGTTTTCATTACATTGAATTGGGTCGAGTCGGTTGTTAAATCCTGTTTCATTCTCAGTTGTAGAAGTATGTTCCATATTAGAAATTCAGTGTTGTGATTTTCAAAAACGAACGGAGGCCGAGAACACCAAGTGCTACGAGAGAAAAGCACAGTGTTTGGGCTTACAAAAATTCTATCTCTGCCACAATTCAAGGCCAGTCATCCGGTCACTACTCAAGCCAATGAAGGAGATGATTGTGAAGAAAAGAGGATGCCACCAGGTCAGTGTGTGAAGCGAAAAGCAAAGGTAACAAACTAAAATACCTTTGCTCGATTAATAAGCATAAAAGAAGAGGGTTAGAGCAAGAATTTTCTGTAAAATGACTAATAGAGTAGAACCAAACACATTTGATAGCTCTCAGTACCACGATGATTGCATTGAAATTTTAAGAGAGAAACAGCGGCTACTCTTCTTGGAAAAGTTTAATGGAAGCAACGAGGAAGTGACTAAACAATTTGCCTTTACATTCAATGGGGAGAAGGCGCTGATAGGTAATTTCTCATTTAAAGTCTCAGAAGACACTATAGCACAATCCTTAGGGATCAGCCCAAAAAGGAGAGAAGTACTTCAAGACTAAATAGTTTAAAGAGAAGTCATGGACCCAGTTCATGTCCAGGTCGAGGGTTTCATCAGTTAATTGGAAGAAGGGGGTCCCAAGGAGCTGGTTGATACATCCATGGGACGAGATGGTGTATATCATCCAAAAGTTTGTTACATGCGAGGGTCGATATAGTATAGTTTATTTGTACCATATTAAACTCCTACTACATTTAAAGGGGCAATGCACTATGAGTTTACCATATTTCCTCTTGCAAAGCTTGACCAAGATGTCGAAGACTATTCAAAAGCAAAAAGGTAATGAGGACAAGAGTCTCTATCATTTCAAGTTAATTAAGATTCTCGTTGAATTTGAAGTACAGAGGAGGGGCAAGACATGGAAGGAGTTCCTAGTTGCCAATCAAATCAAGGATAGCGAAGAAGAGCAAGAGCAACATGAATACTCAGGATACATGCTTGACATTGATGAAGAGATTCCTGTGCATAAATCAAATGATGTCCCTCCACCCAGTAGCCATGTGAGGACGAGGAAAATGAGACAAGAATGATCCAGGTGGATATTGGTGGCCACCTGCCAAGTCCACCTGGACCCCCACCATTTTCTTTCTCAGCATTTTCAGTTTCCTTAATTATAGCACAACTTACTATTTTTAGCAGTTTTTCGGGTCCTAAACTTCCGGAGCTATTTTGAGGCCCTAAATGACGTTTTTTGGGGAATCTAGGGGCAACATGGGAACCAATGTTGCCCGTTCCAACAATGATAGTGCTCGAATAGATCTTTCTAAGGAGTTATTGTACGCGTAAAACGGAGATCATATGCTAAAGTTACGACCCCGAGAAGTTGATGTACCAACTTACCCCCAAACGGGGCCCACAGTTTGGTGTTTCATCTCCTAGGGTTAGGTTTTGGAATGTTAAGGGTTTTTCATTGTTTCGCAACAATAAATAGGCCTTTGAGCCTCATTGTAACACAGTTCAGAGGCATGTAGCCACACATCTCTTCTCACAGATAAGCTGCCATCGCCCTAGCTGGTTTATTTCCATTTCTGGTTGTAAGCATATTTTCAGTATTTTCCATTAATGAAATGAAGTATTATTTCCGCTGCATCTTTGTGTATATGGTTATCTCTGTATTTTATTGCGTTCCTGTTTAAATATGGATCAGTGGTATCCGAGCGGTCTGCTTTTCTCTGTTTTTCTTTGCATGTCCCCAACGAGGTCGAGATATAAGGAGTTAGGGCTTGAACTGGTCGAACCTTTGCAAGGACAGCCTCACAAAATCCCGACGGCCTCCAATGGCGATGAGATAGGAAAGACGAGGGCAGGAGATTCCTATCAAAAATCTGCTCGAAGAAGCCTCGAGGGCCAAAGGAACGCGATGATGGATAGCTTTGCGTAGATCTTCAGCAGCTACCCAGAAGCGGCGCATCGGCTTCCAGCAGCTTCTCTGGAAACGCCACACCCTTTAAGGTACAAGTTAATTTTGAAAATCCCCATATTCGAGGGTCAGATAGACGCCGATGCCGTAGATAAATGGTTAAATCTGCTAGAGGGTTATTTTTCTGTTCATGAATTTTCGAGTCGGGAAAAGATTGTTTTTGCTCTTCTCAAAGCAGCCCCCACGTAAAGGACTGGTGGGAAACCTACTGCGAGCAGAAGGATGAAAGTACTGGCTCACTATTTTCAGCCGCACCCACCTGGAACTCGTTCCGGGCTGCCATCAAGGAGCAGTACTACCCTGTCGGGAGCTATGAGGATGAATACATAAAGTGGACCACGCTGCAGTAGGGAAGGGACCAAGACGTGCCGGAGTTCACTAATCTTTTCCATACTCTTCGCACAAAGTTGGGTATCAAGGATTCGGAGCAACATTTGATACTCAAATACCGTGGCTGCCTGCACAAGTACATCCAGGAAGAAATACAATTCCTAAACATCCCCTCGCTCGACGCAGCATACCGGTATGCCGTCAAGGTCGAACAGAAGTTGAAACAAAAGAAGCGAGATTTTGGATCTGCGAATCCAAAGCAGGGGAAAGGTGCCCCTAAACCACAAAACAAAGGACAAAGCCAAGGCGGGACAGCCCAAGACAACCAGCCGAAGTTGCAAGCAAAGAACAGCGCCGCGAAGCCGAGAAAGGACACTGGAAAATGGTGCGAGTTCCATAAGAGCTCCACTCACAACACAAGTGAGTGTCGGGCCAAGCAGTCACTGGTGGCTGAGCTGAAGTTTTCCGAATCAGATGCATGTTCCGACTCTGAGTCAGAACCTGATAAGAGGTATGAAAAAGGGAAGCAGATCATTGATGCGGACCCCAGCGCCACTGTTGCCACCGCAAAGATCCAGAAAAATGAACCCGAAGATCCAGAGGAGGAGGAGCGTCTCCTCCACTCCCAGATGTGGGTAAAGGGCTCCCCGATACAGTTCATTGTTGATAGCGGGAGTCAAAAGAACCTCATCTCGGCCGAGGTCGTGAAGCGGTTGGGCTTATCGACCACAGCACATCCACAACCATACACCATTGGCTGGCTTCACCAAGGACGAGATCTTCGCGTGAGCCAGCAGTGTCGCCTTCTGTACAACATCAAGCCCTTCACGGATGAGGTATTGTGTGACATTGCTCCCCTTGAAGTTTGTGATGTATTACTAGGACAACCATATTTGTGGAAGCGGCATGCTGTGTATGAATCAAGGCCCCGTGCTGTTATTATTACATTGGGAAATAAGTTGTTCAGGATACCAGAGGTAGCACCACCTGCCGCCATCTCTTTGATTACTGCAAAACAATGCAGCACGATCATTTCCAAAACCAGGAAATTTGTTTTCCTGACGATACGCCCTCAAAAGAAGAAGAAGACAGTGGCCGCGGCCTCC
>APFE031225452.1:0-10631 GCA_000404065.3 Pinus taeda | reverse complement strand
TGATTAGAAAAAATATCAAAATTACTATAATGAAGTTGGAAAAAAATAATTGAAGATAAAATTATATTAAAAAATGTGTAAAGAGTAATTAAATCATAAAACTAAATAAAATTATATTTACATTTTTAAAAATAGAACATATTAAATAGCAACAATGCTTATTTTCAATTTTTGTCTTTAATTAAAGATTTTATAATTAGTTTCCGAGTAATACTTAATTATTTCCATGTTTGTAGGCTTTCTCTAGTTAAAATATTTTGCACCAAAATACATTTCTTATAACTTGTGATAACAAGTATGACTAAAACACATGACGATTAAAGCATATCCATATGCTCTTAAACAGATGACTAAAATTAGAAAGTTTAGAAAAGAAAAAACCTAACAACTGTCAACACTTCCAACTAAATTTAAAAAATATTAATTACATTCTTAAAAGCTTAGAAAAGCAAAAAGATAACCTCTATATTTAGAAACAAGAATATAATTTGCATTCTTGAATACAATTAAAGAAATATTACTTAAATTCTTAAAACTTGAAAAAAACAAAAAATTAACAGCTAAATTTAGAAAGCAAAATCCTAATTATATTCTTAAATACTTTAACAAAAACAATTAAATTTTAAAAAGCAACAAAAAAATTTGGCAAAAAAAAATAAAACAAGCCAAAATTTCAAACTTAGAAAGTGGACACAAAATAAAAAACCTTAGGGAGTAAATTCAAAATGTGAATCCTATCCGAAACCATCAGACGAACCACATTAGCTCACATTAGCTCCTTCAAAATGTCTTTCAAATCTCAATGATGCTATTATACCAAAAGAGAATCTCATTATGAGTAAAAAATTACAATACAAAAATTAAAACTATTAATATAGTAATAACATGAATTAAATAATAATCAACATGAATTAAATAATAATGATGATTATTATAATAGTCAAAAATAAAACATAATATTTCAAAACATTTATTTTATTTATTTCCAAAAATAATATTATAAATTGAAAATTAAAACTAATTTTAAATATATAAAAAAAATGATTAAAAAATTCTATTTAATAAATAAAATCTTATCTTGTTATATCTATATTTAAAATAAATATATATTTCATTATATATATATATATATATATATATATTATATATATATAATATAAAATAGAAACAAAAAAAATAAAATACTGAAAACAAACACAACAACAAATAAGATGATGGTCCAAAAAAAATCCATAAAGCAAAAAACTATGAACTCAACAAAAAAACAACAGTAAAAAAAATCAAGGAAGCATAAAAGCAGATGAGTGCTTATAACAAAGCTTTAGAAGAAGAGGAAACACCAAATGGCTAAGTTTAAATGTGTGTAATCCTACTGTCCTAGGCATGTAATCTGAAATAACCAAACATTCTACTACTGGGCATGTAAATGAACACAATAACTCTTTTTTCCTTTTTGTTTTTTTTGTGACAATGTGAATGCTAAATCCTCTTTTCCTATCTTCCTAGGTGCTTTTTCCATAGTTCGGCCTTAAAATAGGCTACTACAGATCGTCCGATAGGATGTCCTAATGCCTCCTACAGAATGTCCTAATGCTACTACATGATCCCCTGTATTCCTACAAGATCTGGTTGAGAGCAAGAGGAGGGATTTGGAAGGTGGTGTAAGGCTCAACGAAGGTGAATGGTGGGAGAAATGAGGCAATGGAGGGGTTAGGACTCCTTCAAAGATCAAAAAAGAGTTTGTGAAATGGTTGGATTTGCTCAACAAACTTGGAGAAGTGTTCTTATGAAATGATTAATTTGGATAGGGATTAGTGGAAAAAATGATAATCATGGATTGATGAAGTTAGGATGAGATTGTTGGTCATGAGATCTCTCTACACTTGTGAAACTCCTGCACTGCATCAATCCGTGGCATTTCTCCATGAATCATGTCAAACAAGAAAGATTTTAAATCAACTAAGAAAACAAAATTTCATTATCTAGTTGCCTATTTCATCCATGGAAAAACTTGCATAATAGTATGAAACCTTTATGAGATCTAATGCAAGGCTGAAGATATCAGAAATGACAATTAAATCCTATTCTTGAAAACTGGTAAAATGTTGGCCTAAGTAGTAGAAAACCCTAAATTCCATAAGAAATCATAATTATGTCTTTTTGGGGCTGCATAGTAGTTCTTTCCTGAAACCATGGTCTCTGAAGGGAGAAGTGCATCCAAAGCTACCTACTATCAACATTTTCATATTCCTTTATCTTCCTAAGCTATTGTTAAAGCAATGCACAAATGGGAGAAAACTAATCAAATCCACAACTGCTTGCAACGAAATAATGCTAAAAACAATTCAACCATTAATCTATGAAATCAACTAAGGATACAAATACAAGAAGAGGAGCGTTTGTTGCTAGGGTTGTGCCCTATCCTAAGAGCTTCAGCCCTCTGATTCAACTCACTGCTTGATCAAGGAAATGCTCATTCTCATTATCATATTAGAAAATTACATAACATTGTCTTCCACAAGTCTTGAACTCAAAAATGCCTAGTGCTTTTACATAAAAAAATACGAATTCTAATGAGGCTCTAGGGCTCTTTGTTTATACAACTAAAGTCTCCAACTACTTCCTTAAATATAGGGAGGCTCGTCTCCCAAACTCAAGATGAACTGGTTCGTTAATAGTCACTCGCTCTATTGTCTTTTGATCTTCATGACTTGGCTACTTGTAACTCCGAGATAGTTTGATTTGATGGAGGAATATTCGAATGAGTGAGGATTAAATGAGGAGGATCTATCTCCTACAATCTCTCCTTCTTGACTCATTCGTGTTTCTGCCCTTAGTTAGCCAAAATTATCATGATTTTCTCTCAAAAACCTGCAACCAATTCACATTAGTCCACTAGACATAACATCTCTCTTTTACTCATCTCATTAAGCAAAATATAACCAAAATATGTAAGGAATTATGACAAGAGTTGATTTAAATAAGCTTGGCGGTGTATGAAGGTCCATAAAGTTACCTAATGATGAGGCTCATCACCACCTAATAGATGATGATCGTCATCCTTAATATTACAAGATAGGGCTTGTACATCACATTTGAGCACCAACACTTGAGCAAGTTAATTCCACATAAGCCCTTTTCCTCTTCTAAGTGTGATGTAGGGAACAAAATTATTATTCAATTGAGAAGTAAAAGTAAATCTATATGGAGTGTATAATAAATTATTAGATTGAAGAAGAATAATATCCACGAATCAATAATGTATAAATAAAATGCATATTTATATGGAGAGTATAATCACTTATTCAATTGACATGTACTGCAAATAACTACCATCATGGCCATCTAAATGATATGATTATAAATCACCTGAGAAAACTATGGATGTGACACTATTTTCCTGAGGAATGGACCAAGACATCGAATATGACAATTTTTTTTATCATAAATGTTATAATAGATTAATATATTATGTATTGTGAAATAATCCAATATCACTATGTTATATGATGTGCATTGGAATGTTTTTATAAATTCTTTAAAGTAACAAGAAGCGCTTCCACAACACAAAATTAGCAGCCATAAAATTAATATATAATAGTAAGCAACATTGAGGGTAAACAAATTCGAATAAAGTATTGCAAAATGTGGACAAAATGAAGTAGTATCGAGTGTCGTAAATGATATTCAAATTCACTTTTTCATTCTTTAATCACTAAAGGTTCCAACTATTTATAATTGTATCAAAACATCCGAATGTAACTCCAACAAGGAGTGGCATAAGATTTTGAATGGAAATCTATGACGATATTAAATGTGAAAAACATGAGTCTAACCACCTTTTCAAAGCTATGGTTATAACCCAGACTCGAAATTTACCCTTCATATTTTTGTTTTCGATCAAATTGATTCTATTAGTTCTTTGAAATAGAGCAACAATTTTTTTCAGCTATGCTTCTCCCCCCATTTCATTCCAACCAAATTTATTAACTAGGAGAAAGATATAAAAGGTGATACAAAAGTGCCAAAATTTAGATTGTGTCCATAAAATAAATGCACAAAGCATCCAAAAAACACATAGAATACATATGAAAAGAACTTCCGTCAAATATTATGAGGGGGTGCCATTTCCTATCCAAAATAAAAAATGTTTGAGGGTCTAGGGGGTCCCATAAACATGAATCTCAAGGTGGTCAATCTGACCCTCAATATGATCTAGCGACCTATTAGTCAATATTTGGCTCGTTATAAGTGAAGTCGCCTTGTCCAGAATTTCATGTTTATTATGTTTTTAGTCAATCATGAATGTTATCACCTCATTCAGAGAAAGGGTGGCGAAGCGGAACGAGGGAAATAGCATGCAGAGAAATAGGAGAGGGTGGCCATAATCAACTGTACACAGTCGGGAGAGAGGGAGGATTAAGGAGCCGAGTAGAAAAAGCAGGGACATGGAGAAGGAGGCAAAGAAGTGAGGGAAGAATGGCAGCAGAAGGGAGTATGCCGGCAGGCAGATGGATGAGGAGCAGGGCAGGAGAAGGGAACCAGGGTCGAGGGAACCAGGATGCGAAAGGTAAAGGAATAATGGAGGGGGATACAAAGCAGTTTTATATACTTGTGTATGATGATTCAAAGAGTGGGAGTGAAGACGTCGAAGTGGAAAATGAGAAGGCAGAACAGGGGACTGGAAATCACGGCCGAAATGGGAGAAACACAGGAAGCAGGACCATCAAAAGAGGAAGGGAGGAAGCTGAAGGAAGTCAGGAACAGGTAGCTAAGGAAGAGAGCGAAAGACGGATTCGAGGGTGAGGTCGACGAGGCAGGGGAGGCCAGAGGAGGCGGGGAGTAGCAGAGGGTAGAAGCAGATGGGGTTGGTGATGTCGAGAAGGTACGGTGGAAGACGGGGAGACAAGCGCTGAAGGGGCAGGTAGAAAGGGAAGGAGGACTATTGAGACATAGGTTTAGGCAGCTGAGCAAGCCTACAGCAAGAAGACTAACCCGAAAATCAGAAGGATAATTGAGCACTAGGAGGAAGAGGCAATTCAGGCATAGTCTGAGGAAGAAATGGAGGACTGGGTGCATCTCCTGCCGGATCCAGGACATACTCGAGGCCGAATGACATTATATAAACAGTCTCTACACTTATATTGGGTAATGAAAAGTCTTATGGCCAAGGCTATGGAGCAGATAGCCTTGGAAATGGTTGAATTATCACAGGGGATCCCAAACCTGAAGAAAGAGCTGAAGAACATCCTAATCACTCTTCTCAGGTAGGACAAGAGGCTGGAGGATCTTCAGCAGCAGCTAGAGGTGAATGGCTTGGTAATCAAGAAGGAGAAGGAGCAGCAAGAAGATGTTGGGAATCAATGAAGAAAAGGCATGTTTTTTGAAGAATTTAGAAAGTGCAATTCTTAGTTTCCATTAGATATGTATAGGATCTATGTTAATTTTTACTTGCAATCACATGACAATAGTAACAATTATAAGGTTGAAGTTTACAAAGCCTGGAAAGATAGACTGAAAACCTTTTATTTTTGGTTAGCAGTTAAAAACTATAGGTGGTCAATAAACCCAGTTTCCCCTCGGGGCGGGTTGAGACCACCTTAAGATTGTAGTGGTTTCATTTTTGTTAATAGAAAATGGTAACTCCCTAGCTTACAAAAAAAAAGAATGTTATCACCTCATTCAAGTCATCATGTCTCTGTTTCCCTAGCTCCACCAGTAGTGCAATAACACTGCATCTCGCTATACAAACATTCTAAATATGGTGGTGCTTCCACATGGCTAGGTGATGAAACATGTCCATGAGCCAATTCACCCTCATAAATAGTGTAAACACCCCCATCACTGTCCACTTCTCCTACCCACCTGCAATGGCCAACCAGGACATCGTGAGCTCACCCACCTTGCATGTCATACCCCTTTCGTCTAAGAATTTCACTATATAATCCAGAACACAAAGACCAATTTAATTCAACCACCCAAATGGTGTAGCTTGGTAATCAAATCTTGCTTCAAAACTCAACAAGATAAAAATTGTCAAAATTACATATTCTTCCATAATTATCACTAAAGAATCACCCTGATGATTACAATGTTTCCCTTTGAATAGAGTACCCCAAGAAACCAAGGAAAGAGGTAGTGAGCCCGAGACCTCAAACTACATCTCTCAACCCTAAGAAAATTTGGCGATAGATATGTGCAACAAATACCACTAAAGATGACAGGGACCATGACAAATTCTTGAAAGCATAAATATGAGGAAACCCAAAAATAACATATGACCACCAAATCCAAAATTCCATTTACAAATGAACTCCTATGGCCTACAAGCAGAGCCATATTTCTTACTAAACAAGGAAGAGAATAAAACCAGCCCATTTTAACTCCTCCAACAAGAAAATTTAGTAGTTCTCTTGTCCTCACCATGTCTCACCATCCAAAGGATAGTTCACCACCCTTCTTCTCACTGAGGTGCCAAACTGTGCAAGTTAGCACACCATAGTGAACAAAGCACAAGCCCCTCTAGCTTGCATTATACGTTCACTCTAAATAAACCACTAAAATGAGCATGCATAGGTTGGTGGTCTATGCATAGCCAACATTTCCCTACCACCTTCCCAAACTCCCATAACTAGAAAAATCATCTTCTGGAAAAAAACAATCATTCAGGCAATAATCTCATTCACATGTATCTAGATACTTTTGGGTGTCCTACCCAACTTGTCTATGGCCCCTACCCCCCATCAATCCCCCATTTTTGGCCACACTCATCAAGGTAATATTTAACCTTCATGTTATCTTAATTTTATAATATATATAGAAAATAAGTATTTATAAGAGGTATATATATATATATATATATATTCCTTCCATGTGTCAACTCCAAACTAAATGAAAAAAGAATTGGACATCTCTTTCATTTTGAGTTACGCACAATTAAAATGTTTTAATCATAATTTTATTTTTCATTTACCAATATAATATATAGATAGTTCAAATTTGGATGTTTATCTATACTACTAAAACATAGACACATAGACACACACATTCGTTTCGTATGTCAACTGCAAGATAAATAAGGACAAAATTACACATCTCCTTCATTTTGAGATAGACACCGTTAAAAGTTTTGAATCATTAGTTATAATTTTTCCAATTCTTTTATATACAAAATACATACTTGCCAATCTTCCCTTTTTGTTAATGTATTTTAAATTCTAATTCATATCAAATATTGAAGGAATTATAGATCTCCATGATGTCATTGACTTAGAAAGCACCAATTAATTAAACGTGGAATATCGTTCACTTTATTTATTTATTGTTTACACTAAATTTCCTCTCACCACCAATATTTTCTAAATGTCTAGTATGAGATTTTATTA
This sequence comes from Pinus taeda, assembly GCA_000404065.3. Taxonomy (NCBI): domain Eukaryota; kingdom Viridiplantae; phylum Streptophyta; class Pinopsida; order Pinales; family Pinaceae; genus Pinus; species Pinus taeda. Next base: position 3,246 of record APFE031225452.1, on the reverse strand, counting down.
AGTATTAAAGAAATTTAACATCTCCTTGATATTATTGAGTGGAAAAAAAAATTAATTAAGGAAAAAATATTTTAAATTCATTTTTTTTCTGTTTATAAATGTTAATTTGATATAAAATCCCCCCTAATTTGGGTGGAAATTGATCATTTTCATGAATGCATTTATCATCACCATGCATTGACACAGAAATTGGCTCTCATATGACTTTAATACGCCAACTCCATATGCTAATCGATCGATTTTCATGATGCCTAATCCACTGCTCCATATCCTATGTGTGACCGACTTATACTTAACACTAATGCCTCATTCACTTACTTGGCGATCAAAAACATATTGTCTGTCTAAATATTTCTTGGCTCTTTTGTCACCCAACTTGTTCGTGATTCATCACGCACCTTGTCATACTCATATTTCCTTCGAAAAGAAAAGCTACAATTCCCTTAGTGATCCTAAATTCCTTCTCCTCATTCGCCCTCCCACTACTATGGATCAGGAAAGTATATGTGTAAGCAATGGAGTCGATGGATGTGGTCGTGAGCATCATCCCCATGTTGTATATTTTGAGGAAAAAACTGATCTCTTCATTCCAAATATTAATGAAAGAATACTGCAGAATGTATCCTCCATGGAAGCTGATGAATTAAGGAACCTAGGTGGTGGGCATTGGGCCTCAAAAGTTTACTAGCCAGAATGTTATGGAAGAAACAACAAGCCAAAGAAGCTTCCATAAGGAAGCTGCTAATTCTAATGAATTAATAGTCCCCATGAATCTCTACAGGACCTTATCCTTCAATCAATGACCTATTGTTTTCCCCATGGTGGGAAGATGATCCAAAACCTAGTTCTGCTAGAAGAACTAACATTATTATCGTTGTGTAAATTTTGTACATCATTTTTTCTAAGATGAATTTCTTGAGATTCTTACAAAAAAATATATAAAATTATTTTATTTAAGGTTTACATTGAAATATTTCATATATTATCAGCATCAGAATATTTCTTTTGTTGTATCTCTGTCTAAATATGTATAGAGTAGATATTGAAATATATTAGCTGGTATGAATGTTCAAATCTTTTATCGAATTTTGGTACTGAAATAATTTTAAATGAATGAATTACACATCTTCCCAATATTGAAAAGTAAAAAGACAACAATACCTTTTTCTAATTACTTTATATCTCTCAAATTGAAATAAAATTTAGTTATTATCAACATTAAAATATTTTGTTTATTTACTTATTATTTAATATGAATATTAATTTAAATGTCATCTCAATTTTATCTTAGGGAGTTAAAGAATTACACATCTTTGTTGTACTAAAGAAATAAAAAGAAATTCAATTCTTTTATCATTATTCTTAATATGATTCTTTTTTAATGTGAATATTTTTATTATTTTTCAATCTAAGGCACAACATATATCCATACTGTAAGCACTAATTAAGGAAAAAATATTTTTTTTTGGTAGATTATCTAAGGAATATACTCAAGCATATTGTGATAAATTTCACTCCCCAACAATCAATTTTTTGTTTAGGTAATAAAGAACTATTTATATGGGAATATATTATCCATTAATACATTCAAGCATATTGTGATAAATTTCACTTCCTAACAATCAATTCTCTATTCAGATAATAAATAACTATTTATAACTTTGAGTAGTTGAAGTTGAGAACTTGTTTCTAGGAGCGCACTTGCTGAAAGAGCTGTGCACCCTAGCGAACGATCACAGGTAGAAACATGCAGTTACACGCAGCTGTCCCCCAGCTGCCTCTTGCTACAGGGGCTTGAGCTCCATGGATGCATTAGAGGACGGAGAGCTTCCGTCAAGTCAGTAGCAAGAAAATGAAAGAACAACAAAAGCTTTTGCCTCTCTCATTTCTACAATGGGCCCGACAAAGAATAAACCATCAGCCACCAAGTTTATTAAATGAATGGAAGATATTCCCGAAATCTTACTCCCCCTTGCCTTTCCCCGTAGAGCAACACTTTCCCTAGCAGAGCATGGATTAGAGGGGAAATTCACTGGGTTATGGCCATCACCCAAAATTGTGCAAAAATGGGTAGAAAGGAACTGGACTGCGTCAATAGATGGGAAAATCTCAATAAGGTTTTGCGAAAGAGGTTACTTCACCTTCCATTTTGAATCCAAGGAGAATCGAGATCTGATATTTAGGAATGGACCATATTTTATGGATACTAGGGGTTTGTATCTAAATAGATGGACACCAGATTTTGATCCAGAAATGGATGTTCCCAATGACACCCCATTTGGGTCAGACTGCCACACCTTCCCCTTTGCTGCTAGGGGAACGATTCAGTCAAAGCAATAGGAAACATAGTTCTGAAATATATAGACAGGTGTGAGCCAAAGGAAAATATGCATGTATGCACCAGAATATGTGTAGAAGTGGATCTTGGGAAAGGGCTACCAAAAGCCATAAAAATCAAAGTGGGCCAGTGGACGCACATACAATAGCTAGATTATGAACAAATCCCCTTCAAATGCAAGGTATGTCACGAATACATTCATTTTGCAAATAGATGTACAAAAAAAAAAGAAAATTAAAATTAAAAGGGTGAAGATCCAAAAAACAAATGGGAACAGGTAGAAAGAAAGAAGACATCCTACAAACAACCAACTCTCTCTTCCTTGTAGCCCTCCACGTCCTCTGACCCCCATCCTCCATCACCAAAAGTTAATAACCTTCTTTCTATCCCTAACCCTTTTGAACCTCCGGATCCTTCAACCCCCCCATCCCCTAAACCAAGATACAAATCCATATCCATATCCCCAAAACATACCCCCAATCCCCCCTCATTCCCTCTGGTTTCGAACAGTCATACCCCTCCACCCCCTCAGTAGATAGAATCCTAACCAAAACGCAGTCAAAGGAAGTACCCCCAAATGTAGAATACCAAAAAAAATCAGGAAGAAATACAAACAAAGAAATTGGGGATGAAGCAGCATCAAAGGAAATGGCATTAGAAACATAGCAACCTATGGAAACCTTCTTAGGAAGGAATTTTAGGAAACAACGAAAAAAGCAGACAAGAGGGAAAGGAGCCATGCACCACCCAACAAGTAAATAATGATAATGGTCTCCTGGAATTGTAGAGGAATGGGATCGCCCATCAAGTAAATGCCACAAGAGACATTTTGGTAAAAGAAAACCTAGACATCCTTATGATTCAGGAGACAAAAATAAATCGCCAAGAAACTGAAAATATCAAGAAAA
>APFE031225446.1:2393-19127 GCA_000404065.3 Pinus taeda | reverse complement strand
AAATAATTGTGAATCCATAAGGAACTGGTCACATGCTTTAAATCTCATCTTATCATTAATCTTGCTAAAATTCTACCGAGTAGCTAGGTCATTCATTTGTGTCTCCCATGCAAGTTGGTTCCCAACTTGTTTTCCTTCACCTCATTTTGATAGGGACTAGCCCCCATACCCTATTGTTGGGATACAACTAAAACAGAGTGGGAAGAGATCAAAGTGATAGGAATTAGATCTAGCTTATATCTAAAAATTTGCTTTCTATAATTTACTACATAAATTATTGAATCAAGTCTGCAATTATTCTGAATCATAAATTTAAAGATGGCTTAAAATTTGATTTTTTCAATTTTGGTAAATTTTTTCCTATTTTTGGGCATCTTGGGCATTGGTTTTAGATCATTAGCTTACTGATATTTTGATTTCTTTACTGCTCTAATAAGTTGTTTCATATGTGATATATTACTAAATACATCATCATAAAGTGGGTTAAGTACATAAATTTACATTTTCTAGCCATTGGAATTTTTTATGCTTTATATGTTGGGTAAATGCTATGGTCTAAATTTACTTTCTTACTGTTTTCATAAGTCTGGTAAAGCGCTGAAATTTTTTGAAGTATTACTGCTGATTTGATTTCTGAGATGTAACACTTTCTTGTCTCATTCTACATTTACAAAAAAAATTGAATTTTTCACTAAAACGACTCCTATAGTTAAGCTCTAAATCTTTGATCTTGTGATTGGTATAAGTTGATTTTAAGTCTTGAGATCTAATTGGCATCATTGTGTTTGACATCTAGTTGAGGGATTTGATGAGTCTCATAATTGGGTAATTATATGGGCCTTAATTCACCTCCTAGCTTAGTCAAACCAACTTTTCTCATAACTTATTACATGTTTTTAATTATATTTTGTTTATGAGGTGAGTTAGAGTTGGATATTATACTTTGTGGACTAATATATATTGAATGCGGAATTAAAGGAGAAAATCAAGGAATTTTGGCAAAGACTAAGGTCAAAACTTGAGTGGGACAAGGGAGAGGGATTATAGGAGGTAAATGCTCCTCATTTACTACTCCTCCATTTGAATATTCCTCCATTCATCACATCAGCTCGGAGTGCAAACAGTCAAATGATGAGGACTAGAAGGTAGTCGCGCAAGTGAGAGACAAAGCACCATTTTATCTTGAGTTTGGGAGAAAATCCTCCCTAATTTTAAGAAATTCATTGGGGACTTCAGATGTATAAGTATAGAGGTGTAGGACCTCAGTAGGATTTAGATTTTCATTGTAATGCTCTAAGCTATTTTCTAGCATTTGTTTCATGTTGATTTAGCATTTCTGCCTAGAATAGCTTCTTAAATGGTTAAATAGGGAATGGTGTGATTTAGCATTACATGTCAACTATTGTAGTAGAGTAACTCTCTTAAAGTAGATTTACCATTCTTCCATCAAAGAATCAAGCTTATTCTAACTCCATAGAAGTCTAGCTTTGAACCCCAGTGGTCTCTCTCCATTTGAATAGTGACAACAAGCAGGACCATCACTTTTACTTGTGCATACAACATTGTCACCTCCAAGTTTATACGAACCTTGGGTTGATAAGTAAAGCTAGTAGCCTAGAGTGCAGCATCCTTGTCATAATATGGGTGCTCATCATTTTTTGTGTTGTTTCTAGGAGGTGTCTGAGTATAATGTTGTAACTTTTTTCTTCTATTTCTGTATTCAATTCGCCATTAGTTATTTCTGCAAAAGTAATCTATTTTTCCTTTCATTTATTTTGCATGTTCTGTTCTTTCCATTTGCAAGCAGATTTCAATTCAGCAAATAGGTTTTCATTCTACATTATTTTTCATTCAATATAACCAATTTCAATTCTGGAAGTAATTTTCCAAATTAATATATATATTATATATTATATATTATATATATATATATATACAAAACAAAAACAAAAATATTTCCTTTCATGCCTCGTAGGAATAGGGACAACTTAGGGAATTTTTTTCCAAATACCCCCACTACATCCAACAACCAACCTTCCCTCTTCTTCGGTGGTTGTGAACTGGAGGAACCCTTAGGTGAGAAACCTGACATATTTGAAGAAACTACAGGAGAAGAAGAAGAAGAAGAACCTATTCCTACTTAACCAATGGCTGAATATAGAAATGACAGAGGGAATAGAGAGAGAGTTGAGGGTACCTTCCCCATCAGGGAAACCAATGGGGAGACTGAGATGAAAAATATAAGCCCTTCTGCCCCTACCTCATTTCCATGGCCTAACCAGAGAGGACCCCGACACTTTCCTATTTGATTTTGTTGTTATATGTCGAGCCTATGACTATACAGATGATGAGCAAAAGTTAAAACTGTTTCCATCTACCCTCAAGGATGTAGTATTGCACTAGTTCATGGGTTTACCTGAAGATAGAATCAAAACTTGGGCTCATATATAGCAGGCCTTTAGCAACAACTATCGAGACTACTGTCAGTCAAAGGATACTAAAGAAGAAATTTCCACAATGACCCTCGGCAATGATGAATCCTTAGAGGATTACAAAAAAAGATTTCGGCTTAGTTACAAAAGAGTTAGGTGTACACTTGACCCTGAGTCACTAAAGTTGCTCCTGCTTAGGGGAGTAAGAGAAGATCTTCTAAATACCTTACATTTGTTAGGAGGAGGAGATATCTACCAATTACCCTATGAGGATATCAAGACTATCTTTAGAAACCATTATAGGGCAGCTAGGAAAAAGGGCGGGGGTAGTCAACCTATGGTCAGTACAATGTCTTCGAACTCATTCATCAAGGGTGAAATTGCAAACATGTTGGAAGATTTCAAAAGTGAGATGTTGTCAACACTTGCCTTGCAAATGGACATCATGCACATTAAGAGGAAGCAGGAGGAAGCAGAAAGAGCCTTTGCCATCTTTGGTCGTAGATGCACCACGAGGCATCCTAGGAATGAATGTCCATTGAAATCTATTGAAATTTTCTCGGTCTATGAAGATAACCACTCCATAGACAAGTGCCCTGCTTTGCCTAGAATCAAAGCTATATATTAAGGAGTTGAAGGGGTCACTGAGTAGCTTTGCTACATTAACTAAAGGAGACCTCATGGACCTAGACTATACCAGCAGGGCATGCAAGGGTCATCCCATGCATGTTACAACCCCAATCAAACCACAACCATACCTTCTTAGGGACCCCATGCTCATCCTTCCTAGTATACACCCCCTCCTTGGTCCTTTGCATCTCAGTATCACTCCCAACCAGCTAGTGAGTAATTTCAACCTTATGCTGCACCACAAACTTAGTGGAATGCACCACTCCAGGGGTGGAGGCCCCAATACAACAATGCTCCAACTCTATTTCCTCCACCACCTACCCAACCACAACTCCTACACTTTGATACACCCAAGAAACCCCAGATGCCTGCCCATACAAATCCAAACTCGAACAATAGGCAAGTTCAGTAGGTATATAGTGGAGAGACATCATACCCATCTTATGTTTTGGAAATCTAGTAGATTAACCTCAGATCGAGGAGAGTTCTCTTAGACAACCAACGTCCACCTCCACCTAGGGAGGTTGAGGAAGAAAAAGAGGAAAGTAATCTTAAAGTAAATCCACCCTTTCTTGAAAGATTAGCCCAACCACTCCAGCCTACCCCAGAAGAGATTGAAATTTTGGGAGAATTGAAAAATCTATGTGTAAAAGTCCCACTTCTCTAGGCAATAAAATATGTTCCTATTTACAATAAGTTTATTAAAGAGAAGTGATTCAAGCATCCATGGAGGTGAAAAAGGGATGCCCCTACCATTAATTTCATTGGGCAACTGTCTGACTTAATGCTAGGGTAGGTAATCTCTCCAAAATATTTGGACCCTAGAAGCTCTGTAGTAGATCTGCACATCAATGGTGGCATTGTTCCACACTCTCATTAATATTAGGGCTTCCATTGATGTGATTACCAAGGACACCATTCTTAATCTCAACATCCAATATTCATTGAGGAATACCACAATAGTTCTGCAACTTGCAGACCGTTCCACAATAACCCCTGAGGGAATTCTAGAGGATATGATGGTCCCTATTGACTCTTAGGAGTACCCTGCAGATTTCCTAGTTCTCCAGCCTAAGGCTAAGCTTACTAGTTACCCTCTCATCCTTGGGAGGCCATGGCTGGCCATTGTCGATGCTTAGATTAGTTGCAGAGTTGGGAATATGACTATCAAGAATGAGCATATGTCCAAGAAGTTAGTCCTATACCCTCCTACTCAGCCTTCTCTAGAACATGACTTACCTTTATGGTTGGAGGAGGAGGAAGAAGATGAAGTTTATTCCGCCCAACACTATACTTTAGAAGCAACCATGGGAAGAAGACAATAGGATGAGGATGACTTGATGAAACACCTACTCCAAAGTCCAACCCCTAGTTCATTGGCCTTAGAAGAAGCAGTAAAGGAAACCCAGAACAAACATCAGCGCAAAGTGGCAACAGAGAGTCACAATATCTAATGTGAAAACCTTGCACTTCAAATGCAAGTGAAATTATATCTAAACTTTGTTACCAAAACATTTTTATCATTCAACCACAGAGAGAAACTTGGGTATTCCTTCCAAATATTCACGCATTGCACTCATGTCTTCGTTGTGATGATGGAGGTTATTGCACATAGTTCACAATTCATGAAAATCCATAGCCTTTGTCAACTAGAGCTTGTTATATAGCAAAGAATCCTAAACTAGTTTCATTGTCTATCTAGAAATAAATCACCTACTACCAATTCCTCCTTGTCTTGTATATTCATCCTACATACGAGGGAGCCATTAACTCCATCCTTCACCATTATTCTAGTCAACTTTATGTATAAATCTTGTTATATTTTATTATTGATATAGGATTTGTAAACTTGTTAGATATAAACATTATATGTCATTTGTACTATGATCTATCCATCGAAACACACTTGCTATAAAATCCAACTAGACATAAAGTAAAAAGCTAAATAGATTTTGTTGGATCATTTGGATTATGTTTATCATAGAATTTTACAAGCATTGATCATATTCTTTAGTTGGGCATCAAAAAAATCAAATTATTATGTGATTCCTTAAGAAGCACTCTCATTCTTCAACCTTCAATGCCTCACCTTTGTAGAAGAATACACACTTGCAATTGAAAGGAATGTAAAAAATTCAAGAATTCAAATGTAAGACACCAAAACCATAAACAGAAATTTCTATGGAGATATTTCATATTCATTCACTAGATTGATATCTTATAAATACCTTGTTGAGTGTAGATTACAACCTTTCATTTGTATGACAACTCAAATGTTTATATAATCAAGAGTAAATATCATCTCATTCTTTTAATATTCAATGGAAATTGCTCTCTATGGAAAAAATCACACAATCATAAACAACAAGTTTCTTACGAGAAAAACATTTTCAAAATACTCAAAGGTTGTACTAAACAATGGAAGCTATGGCATTGGTTGAGGAAGCTTTAGTGATCATGCCAACCATGAAATACAAACTGTATATTTGAATTTAAATACATAGAATGAATTATACTTAACCAAATATAATGTATAAATAATAAATTTACTATACTTATGAAGCGATATATGGTGTGTGGAATGATATATAATATATGGAATAATGCACCAACAATAATCTATGGAATAAAAACAAAATATATTTATCAAGCCAAACAAAAAAATATACTTATCTATGCTAACCACATTATATTAATCATAGGATTTGATAAATTGAGGGACCTTCTCAATTGGCTCATGCTATTGAAAAATTATAGTAGTAGAAATGAAGCATACACATGAACTTTACTTAAAACATCAACAACACATCTTTTATATTAATGAAATCATAGGTCCAACATTACATATATGTAATTGAATTAACCCTCATGGATTTCACACTAATGTATTACAATTATTATCTATTACCTATTACTCCCTCTTACTTTTAATACATTTTACATATTTAAACAAGAAAGAATGTAGACAAACCCTTAAGGAATCCCCTACATTGTGGATATCACATAATTGATTAAGTTGCAAGGATTTATAAGTTTGAAATTTTCGTAAAAAAGTGGGAGCGAAAATAAAATTAATAATAATATTAATAATAATAATTAAAAATAATAATAATTAATTATTTTTTTATTATTGATGTGATGATGAACCAACGTGTTCCGAATGCTTTCTCTCTAACTTTGATGTGATTTTCTAGAAATGAACACTCTGGTTTATCAGATAACACATACTATCTGTTATAGCAGTCAAATTTTGACCATGACTTCTTAAAATTATGTCGATCAATTAAATAATTAATAGATAGATGGCACAAAATTAAGTTCTATGGACATTCCACAAATTATTTTACAAGGATAAAAAGTTGAGATATGTTGAGAGGTCAACAATAGTTTTGTTTTTTTTGTATTTCAATGTAATTATAAAAATGTTGTAAAATTAATTCAAAATTAAATTTATATAAAATATTTTGATTGTGAAATGAGTTATGGTTTTATGGATTATGCAACATTGATAAGTTATAGTATTGGTCCATGGTATTGTAACAAAATCTATTTATAACTTAAAAATTTCAATGGTAAAGTGGGAGTGAAATTCCATGATAAAGTGGAGGGTGAATGTTCATAGTTAAAAACCAACTAATCTAAGTTATTCATAGGAATTGAGCAATACAATTTCAAGAAAAATTGTATATTTTGTTTTTTTAAGATACATTTATATTTTTTTTAAATTTAACATTTAAACTCGGTTTTTTTAAATATCTATCAAATTTTGATTAAAATTAATTAAAAAAACTGTCTTGAAAAAAGCCACTTTATCTATAAATTAAATTACACATTTTATTAATAACTAAGTAATTTGAAAAACTATTAACTTAACAAAATAATTAGAAAAACTCACTTGATAACCCCTAAAAAAAATTAAAACAAATATAAATATAAAGTTACATGGAACTATAATAAAAACACTTAAAATCTGTGTCAAACTGGTAAAAGTGTGCCCTTCAATTAACATTATAATAACAATAACAGTTGGAATCTGTGCCAAAATAATAAAAAATTAATCCAAATATCCATTACTACGAGCGTTATTTTAAAATATATAAAGATAAATAAGTAAAAGTAATAATTATCAATAACGATAGAGGATCAACCACCGCGGGTGGTCTTCCAGGTCACACTTCAAAAATTATTTCACCAAGTAGATAAAGAGAAAATAATTTTTATAATTTATGCGTGGAAGAGGGGGCAGACCGTTATATCACGGGATGGTTTTGTGGACTTATATTGTTTTATATAACTCGTGTGGGAGGCCTGAATCCTGAAACCGGAGCGCACTGACGGAGAGCTGTGAAGGGTCCAAAGTGCCTGCAGCCCAAATACTGAGATTTCTTTCTTGGCGCGAGAAAGAAATATTTTAGCAATGGAAGCAGAAATATGGCAAAGGCTCCCAGATGAGTTGTTGCATATGATTTTAGCGAAGCTGCCCATTAGGGTTCTGGGCAAAATGAGGGCTGTCTGCAAACAGTGGAAACATCTACTGTCTTCTCGTGATGCCTTTGAAGGGCTTGTTCCAAATTGGTCGCTTTGTTCTACCCCGGGGTTTCTGATTCAGATCCATTGGGATTCCAAAGATGATGTGGAATTTTGGGTTATAGAAGGATGCAGTACTGGTTCACACATTTACAAAGTGCCTCTGCTCAATTGCATCGTTTTGGATAGTTGCAAGAGCATCGTGTGTTGTCATGAACGAGGGGATCGGTTGGCTCTTTCCATAGGAATTCCTGGTACCACCAATTGGAGACACCTACCTCGTCCTCCTCTACCTGGCTACACCTTCAGTGGAATGGTTTTCGACTCTTCCAGAAGCCGTTGCACTCTCCTTCTAGGCTATTCTTTGTTAAACCACCAATTGCAACAAGGTCAAGGTGTTAATAGAAGAATGATGGAGATGTGTATTTATGATTCAGAATCCAACGCGTGGACTCGACATTCCACCATGGTCCCAGATCATATCTCTCCTTTTGGTAAGGGTATTTTTTGTCAAGGAAAATTTTACTGGACGGCTGTCACGCTAGATTCATATCTCTCCTTTAATATTGCTGACGGAGTCTGGACAGAAATCCCACTCCCCCAGGGATGGCGCATGATTTATCCAGAAAATTTTGCTGAATATGATGGCCATTTCGTGCTAGTGGATCGAAAGGATGCTGATTTTATTCGCATGTGGAAGTTGAATGAAGCCGGAGAATATGAAATATGGTGTGAGTTTCGCGCAAGTGCTTTGTCAAAACAAGACTTCCCGTCATTTCCTTTGGTGACCGTGAACAACAGTGGTTTTATTGTGGCACTTGATTGCAGATTAAATATGTCGATATTCAACTCTACCGGAAATTCGATCGTCCATAAATTGGAATTACCGGGATGTCGCACGTCTCAGACACCAGTTCGAGGGTTTGCATCAGCTTTCGAATCTAGCAATCTGATGTGGCCTTAGTAATTCTTTTGCAGGATAACAGTTACTTTGTTGAATTATAGCTATTAGGGTTCACCCGTGGAATTTAATTAGAGGGATTTATTTCCTGTGGTTTACCACAAAGGATAATTTGCATTTATTTTTATTGTTAAATAAATTTGGATTGAGTAGGAATGGTTAAATAAATTTTGATGGGATAGCAATAGTAATTGAGTCAAGAATTCTGTTCTTAATAAAAGTATAAGAATAGTTATTGATTTGGATTGCAGAGAATAATCTGCATATACATTTATTGTTAAATAAATACCATAAATTTAAATTTGGATTGGATAGTTATGTTAAATAGTTTTAGATTTGATAGGAATAGTGATTGAGAAATGAATTCTTATAATGATTGGCAATTGATTTTATTTTGGATTGAATAGAAATATTGATTGAGTCATTACTTCTTTGGTATTTGAGATGTAATTTTTTATATTGAACTTGAGTGTCAAAGCTTTTTTAGTCAGTTTATTGAATTTTACTCCCTATCTAGAGAAGCCAGGTTTAGTCATTTGTATCATCCAAGAATTGTTCATTTGTGTAATGTAAAGGAGGTTGCCCCATTGAAGAGGTTGAATTCTATGGCATTGATCTATCTTTTCTACCTTTTGTGAGCCCCATTGAAGAGCCTGAATTCTATGGCATTGATCTATCTTTTCTACCTTTTGTGAGCTGGTTTCATAACAATACCTTACTATTCAAGTAAGTTGAGGTGAGGTGCCTCTTTGCTGACGACTTGATTCCTTCATATTTACTAGAGAGTAGATTTTAATGGTGCTACATTATATGTACAGGTGTAGTTCATTGATTTTCTATGTTTCTACTCTTGCCTTGGTTTCCTTCCGGAGGGAATGCCCAAAATTCTATAAGCAGGGGAAAGGAACGCTTGTTTCTCAACCATTGTCCAACGACTAGACCACCTAAAGTAAATGTGTTACAAATTTCTTTTGTATTTTAGTTCATTTGAATTTACTACTTAGATATTTTAGAAGTTATTCCCTCTTTGATCTGCTTTTGTGGATAGGATTCCTCCAACAAATGAGTATGGTCATTGAACTTCTAGGTACTGGATATTTGTACAACCCTACCATAACTCTCAAATAACCTAGGTTTTCAACTAATATACCAGTCTTCTAGCTTAGCCCTATTGTTTTTTCTGTTAATTGCATGTGTGACTTGTAGCTCTCGATTGTAAATTGATTCCTACTTCATAATGCTCCTCCATCATCTAACTTGAAAAAAATATTTGTAGTTTTTTATCTTGATTCCCTTCGGTTAATAAGAAAGGAAATACTCTCTGAAATGTGTCTGCTATATGATTGAATGACCATGAGCCAGATATAATTTTTGTTCTTTATTTAGTTTTTTTAGGGAAAGGGATTACACGGCCAAGGTTTCCTCCTTTTAAATGGTTATAACTCCACAGCTTACTATCTTTTAAAGCATTGTGAATTCATTCTCATGGTGTGAACTATGTGGCTGCTACAAAAGCCACAAATTTGATTTACGGTGTATATATTTATTAGTTCAAAAATGGTGAAATCTTCTCAATTTTATAGTCAAACTTATACTGGTTCCAAGTATTAAACTTCTATCATAATTATTTACAGTTTACAATGGAATTTATTGGTGGTGATAGTGGTTAAGTTCCTTTTATTGTCCTTATATCAATCGTCACCCTTACTGTGTGCAATTGTCTGGTTTTTCCCTTGTTTTTTCTAAGAAAGGATGTTCACAGATTTATGGTATAGGCGTTTCTGCAATCTTCCTTCCATTTTTTCCTCCATCACGTTGACCCAACTATGAGGTCTAAATTTTTTTAGAAATATTAGTTCCTTACAAATTATTTCCATATCTTCCCTTAAATACTTCCTTTATTAAATGATTCAAGGTTAATTTTTCAGTTACCCATATGTTCATTTCTAGTATTATTTCCTTGTCATTCTCCTAAGAATATAGTCATGAGTACTCTCATGATTTATAGTAAAAGTAGTAGTATTAGTGAATACAGTCTATTTTGTCTTTTGGGCTCATTCTACTATCCATTTCACATTTGTAATTACAAAACAAAGTAAGAAAGAATTTGGTGTTTAAAAATAATTTGTTTTCTACCACAACTATTTTATTACTAGTGAGACTGTTCTTCTGAATACTATATTATCATTCAGCATACTACATGTTATCACCAGGATTGAACCTTAGGCTGAAGGAAGGCAATGCTAGAGTAACCACAAACCACTCTTAGCCAAATAGCTAGCCCTACTAGGTTAGGAGAGGGCTCTCTCCTTAAGGATCTTAGCCAAATTGCCTCGATATCAAAACTGATAGTAGGATAGGTATAGTAGCACAGTTTTTTATTTGATTTTGAAGGTTTTTGCTCAATGAGGAGGAACCAAACAATTAGGGCAAGGAAATTAGGTCAAAACTACAAGGTGTTCAATGGGGCAAGGTAGGCACAATGATCAGAACCTTAGGGTTTATGGATGAGGTGAAAATACAGGTAAGGAAGCTAGGAAGAGCATGTACACCTCATGGATTCTTCCTAAACCCAAGAAAACACAAACTGTAAAATGTCTACACAAAATAGAGCATAAAAGTTATGGATCCCAAAACAACACATTTTAACACATGAAAACATAAGAAAAATTGAATTGAGCATCATAATGCATGGCTCCCAAAGAAATAGCTACAATTTTTCATTAATCTCCTGGATGTTTATAAAAGCCTAAGCATTCCCATGAATCCAACCTCTAAAAATGACTAGGGAAATACATAATATAGGCTTAAAACCACCCATCCTAACCTCAAGGGGTCGAATCCATGAGAAGAGGGAAATATCCAAGAAAGGCTGAACGGATAACAAGAGAATAGGATGGTCAAAATGACTCATCCCTAATCCAAGCAAACTTATTCATTACACCTCATGAACTTGATTTATCTAATGTATTTACCCTAGTAAGTACTAGAAACACAATAATTACATTTAACTCATCTATATATATATATATATATATATATATATATATTATATATATATTCATTATTTGCCAAGGTGAAAGTGAAAACTAGGATGAAACAGTGAAAACCTAGACAAATTGTCAAATGCCAGGCCTGTAGCGCCAATGCCAAGCACACCCTTTCATCTTCAGGTGCACTTTTGAGTGCCTTCCTAGTGTCCAAGTTGGGCCCAAAATAGCATGTTGGAAATATCTTCAAGTCTACTTTCCATAACAGCTTGGATTTTTGTATTTGGAGTTCATTTTCCATGTCAGAAGTCAATTCACCCAACACTGCTCAGCCTGTAGTGCCCAGGCCAAAAAGAGGGCAGAAAGGTCATTTGTTGAGGGTTTTTGGCCCTTTTGGTCAACTAGTTCTACTCCAAAACCTTAGCAAATGCAAAGGGTGCATGTACTCATAATTGTGAATCCAAAAATGCCGACCATTTCCTCATTGGATGCCCGAAAAAAGAGCGTAGCGTTGAGTGTTTGACCTCCATGACTGTGCTAAAAATTGTCTGAAAATCTCACCAACTTCTGTCAAACTCAAAAATGGTTCAACATGCCCAAAAATATATTTTTATGACTGATCAAAGGTTAGAGTCATGTAGCGATGCCTCAGCAAATATGTCAAGTCTCCTCTTCTACTCTTGCTTGGTCAATTTGTCAATTTTCTCATGAGCTCTTTTGAGCTTATGCCTTGCCACTTGGTTCATCTGTGGATAATACTTGACCATCATCCTTTCTATTTCAACATCTTTGTTTTCCTTGTCCAAGAGGGTATCCCCAAGTGTGGGTTCAACTTCTCAAGCCAAGACTCTCTTTTCTCAGCTATGTCCATGGCCAATTGCTCATTTAAAGTGAGTTACTTCTCTAGTTCTGCCTCCTTTTGCCTTTCAAGCTCTAAAGTTCTCTTTAATCCTCTTATTTTTGCTCTTTCTCTTTATCCCTGTTCATCATCTCTCCATAATCTCCATAAGCCTCATCAAGCTGAAATTTGGCTTTCTCAGCCTCCTTCTTTTCCTTGTTGTACTTGGTTTGTATCAATTCCTACTTGTCCTCTAGGTGCTTGTTCTCTTGCTCATAAAAGGAGATGATATATTTGGCCCTTTGTAAACTGGTCTCAAGCTCCCTGACATTTTCATCCTTTGTTTTCAAGGCAGCTTGAGTGATTTTGTCTTTCTCCTCATCACCTGAGTTCACAAGGAGAAACTCTTTTCCAGTGTCATGTTTTTCATGCTCCTATTTTACCTCCGCTTTCTCCACCATTTTTTATTTTCCTTTAACCTGTAACATTGATGACGAAGGCAAGGCCCCTCCCACTTTCCATGGGGTAAAAGCCTGCCTCGTTCCCCTTCTTCTGACTCTCTTCTACCATGTTTCTAAGGGGAAACTTGAGGGACTGATATGTGGGTCAAGGTGAGTGAAATAGTAAGGGATATTGAATGAAGTACATGGAAGGATGATTTGAGGGTGACAAAGTCTATGAAGTGCTGTAATTATGATCAAATAGGTGATTTTAGAAACATACAAGAAAGGCTTTGATAGAGTTTTAAAATTTAGGGTGCCAACTTGCTTAATTAATGGAGAAAAAGAGAGATTGGGCCACTTATTTGTTTTATGCAGATAATAGAAGCCTTTGTAGCTTGAGAAGATGAAAAAACGTGGTATTTTGGCATTCATAGGGTTGTCCAGACTTTATTGGCCAAACAAGTAGCACCAAGTGCCAGGGCGCAGCTTCCTTGACAAATGTGCCCCTCAACGCACAAGTGCACATTGCAGTTGAAATTTTCTATAGCTTGGTTAGGCAAATGCACCCTTCACTCCATAGGAATGCAGGCCCACAATCAGGCACACAACAACTCTACCCAGCATTCAGCATCCTTGTTAAATGTGTCGTCCAATTTTCACTTTTATTTTGATTGCCTTTGGGATGTCCAAATTAAGCCCATGATAGCTCGTTGGAAGTGTCTCTCTCTTAGCTAGCAATGGACCTATCAAGGACTAAAAATGATCAATTATATTCCCTTGAAAATTAAATTATCCCAAGACTATTCAAAAATTGTAGAATGAGGGTGCAAAAATGAGGGGTTCTCTTGCAGGAAACATTTGGAGGTCTTCCTCAACTCAAAATTGAGATAATGATAGCTCATTGGAAATATTTTTCTCTCTAGTTATTAGTTGACTCATCAATAAAGTCATTTGGACAACCCAACTAGAAGAAAAATTGATTTTCCCAAAGTCACTGTAGAAGTGCACCAACTCTCTTGTAGCAACTGTATTTTTGACATTTCTCTAAAACCGTGACACATGTGTAAAAAGTGGAGTTTTTCTATCCTTGGCCTATTATGGACAAAAACCTCTCTAATGTTTGCCAAATTCATCCATTTTTGTTCTAAAACATATTTTTAAGAAAAACCAGCCCTATGTGTGGCAAATGATTTGTCCCTTGGACTTAATTATTGAAAAATGATGGGGACATGATGTGTATGAGTTGGAATGGCCTCATACTTGCTGAAATGACCTCCCTTATGTCTCATATACTCTGATGTCTCTAATTCCATAGCCAACCCTAGCTCAATGGGTGAGGAAATTAGGGTTTAGTGCTTGTGGAAAATGATGATTTGGACACCCTTGGGAGAAGACAACTCCCTTTGGCATGCACTTAACCCTTTGAAGCTTTACCCTTTCACTTGAATATTTCCTTTGACAAATTGATCTTTTGATGGGCTGGCATCTTTGGAACACTGAGTTAAGAGCTTAGGAGGGTGAAATTATTACATTTGAAAGACATAAAATTACATAATGAAATAAGCATTTCTCTTTACAAATGATCTTCACATGATGAAGGGATGTTATTTGATCACCCTTTACTTGCTAGTATTATGCAATGGAATGGAACCTTGGCAACCCTAATGACCTATTGAAACATTGAAAAACCTTAAACGAGCTAACGAGACCTTGGAGGACTAAATTTGAAGATGAAATAATGACCTCATGACTCATAAAAATGGCATGATAAAAATAATTTTATGGATGATGTACAGTCAACAATATATGAAACTATGCTAGCAAGTAATCACATTTAGGGAAGAGTGATTTTTTTGGACTAGGAATACCATCAATGACTAATTTTTTGCATGACCTAGTGGAATGATAAAAAATTCTGAGTAGGACCCTTAAAATGATATGAAAAGAGGTTTTTTGATCACTAATGGTAGGATGCAAATACTTACACTAACATCAGCCTTATTGGGGATGGCAGCTCTTTGGAGGTGTCAAGGAGACTGTAGACCAAGTGCCTAACCATGTGGGCCAATACGATCAAACACATAAATTGAAATGCATGACTAAATGCTGACAACTTCAAATGACACAAAATGAATCAAAACTCACTTGAAATTGACTCAAAAAAATGACTCAAGTCTTACTTAACTGAAACAAGTACTTACATAACTTATTAATGGGAGTAGACCATCGAGATTTGAGGCCTTCAAAAATTATTTCATCAAGTAGATAAAGATAAATTAATTTTTTATAATTTATGCGTGGAAGAGGGGGCAGACCGTTATATCACGGGATGGTTTTGTGGACTTATATTGTTTTATATAACTCGTGTGGGAGGCCTGAAGCCTGAATCCTGAAACAGGAGCGCACTGACGGAGAGCTGTGAAGGGTCCAAAGTGCCTGCAGCCCAAATTCTGAGATTTCTTTTTTGGCGCGAGAAAGAAATATTTTAGCAATGGAAGCAAAAATATGGCAAAGGCTCCTAGATGAGTTGTTGCATATGATTTTAGCAAAGCTGCCCATTAGGGTTCTGGGCAAAATGAGGGCTGTCTGCAAACAGTGGAAACATCTACTATCTTCTCGTGATGCCTTTGAAGGGCTTGTTCCAAATTGGTCGCTTTGTTCTACCCCGGGGTTTCTGATTCAGATCCGTTGGGATTCCAAAGATGATGTGGAATTTTGGGTTATAGAAGGATGCAGTACTGGTTCACACATTTACAAAGTGCCTCTGCTCAATTGCATTGTTCTAGATAGTTGCAAGAGCATCGTGTGTTGTCATGAACGAGGGGATCGGTTGGCTCTTTCCATAGGAATAACTGTTACCAAGAATTGGAGACACCTACCTCGTCCTCCTCTACCTAGCTACACCTTCAGTGGAATGGTTTTCGACTCTTCCACGAGCCGTTGCACTGTCCTTCTAGGCTATTCTTTGTTAAACCACCAATTGCAACAAGGTCAAGGTGTTAATAGAAGAATGATGGAGATTGTTAAAATTATAATTCCAACTGAGCGCACGCGGGTCAGCAGTCAACGGAATGTGAAAACCACCCAGCAGCAAACCTAAACCGCCAGGAAGATATCGCACCGCTTTAGGCATAAAGTTGTTTCCGTATGATGGTGCTCCGATGCTGACAACTGGACAACCGTGACATCATCACCTGACACTTATCGGAAGGTAACTTTGGGTCAACTCACCCCTTCCGATATTGATTACACTCGTCCGATGAGCTCGAGGATTTACCGTCGTTGATTTACCAAAGTTGCATGGAGGTGTAAAGTACAGTGAGAAAAGTGTTTCGATATCCATCCTCTGACGTTGGATTAAAGTCTTCTTTCTCCGTAGTCCGATCATGGGAAAGTGCATACGGGTCTGATTAAACATTAAATGAAGCGTGGAGTAAACTATGGACCATACTTATGTTTAATACTATGACATGTTTTGGTAAAGTATTAAATGTTTTTTTTACAGCCCGTAATAGTCAGTTAATATGGAGTATGGGCAAAATTTAATGTAATTTTTTATTTTATTATTTTCGAAAATGTAATGGTAGGAGCGTTGACTCCATGTAATAGAGTTTTTGCACACGGGGAGGAAAGGTATTGCATTCGCAGCAGCGAACAAATGAATATGCAATGAAAACACACAGCAGTGTGTAAGAAAAAAAGAGCAGCGAACAAATGAATATGCAATGAAAACACACACCAGTGTGTAAGAAAAAAAGAACAGAGGGAGCAAATGAAGATCATGGTGAAAATGCAGCAGGGTAAAGTTTTTGGTTTGTAATGTAAGAAGTAAAAATTGCACAGCAGTGCAGGAGAAGGAGAAAAAGTAAATGAAGAAAACCAGTGGATAGTTTTGTTGAAATCCATGAATTGT
>APFE031225443.1:0-41175 GCA_000404065.3 Pinus taeda | reverse complement strand
AATAGTCTTTTCATGATTCACATTCAAGAGCACATAGAAAAATTGAACTCATTCATTCAGATTTATGTGGTCCAATCCGTGTTCCTTCTGTAAATGGAAACAAATATATAATGACATTTATTGCTGACTACAGCAGAATGTATTGGGTTTATTTATTAAAGAACAAATATGATGCTTTTCAAACATTCAAGAATTTTCATAAATGGATTGAAAATGATGCACAATCTCATATTGGGTCTATTCGCACTGATAATTTAAAATAATACACATCAAATGAATTTGAAAACTATCTTCGCCAACATGGGATCAAACATCAAACAATTGTGCCTCATAATCCCCAACAGAATGGTGTAGCTGAAAGAATGAATAGGACAATCTTAAATATGGTACGGTCCATGCTCTTCTTCAAAAATGTAAAGATAATGTTTTGGGATAATGTTGTTCTATGTGCTACATATATAAAGAATAGATGTCCATCTAATGCTATAAGAAACAATACTCCATATGAAATGTGGTATGGACACGTTCCTTCAGTAAAGCATCTTAGGGTCTTTAGTTCCACCTGTTATGCCTTGATACCAAAGGTACATAGAAACAAACTTGGTGCTAGAAGTCGTAAGTGTATCTTTCTGGGGTATTCAAACACCTCCAAAGCATACCGCCTCTATGATGAAGTAAATAAGAACTTTGTTGTATCTAGAGATGTAATTTTTCTTGAATCATCCAAAACTAACAATGTTGTTGAGCGGCAACTTCATCGCTTGGATAGATTTGTAAAAGCAAAATCATTTCATGAATTTGATAATCAGATTCCACATCTTGAAGGGGGGATTCCTATACTAGATCAACATGTGGAATCTTCTTCTGAAGAACACTCTCCCCCACATGAAACTCCAACAATGGATGATGCTTTAAGTGATGTGATTGATAGAATTGGGAGACTCAATATTGATTAAGTCCCAACTCAATCAACGGAGCATGCTAGACCATCTGAAAAAGCTCCCCAAAAGTGGCCAACAAAGACACTTGAAAGTGTTCATCCTAATGAAGTTGGAAAGACAGGAACTAGAAATTCAAACCGACAAAATGGAGGTGATGTGGATGACTCTAATTCACCTGTTGATATGGATGTTTCTTATGATTGTGAATTGAACTTGTCTAGAGATTTTGAACCAACTTCCTTCAAAGAAGTTGCTTCTCATGATGAATGGAAAGAAGCAATTCAAAAAGATTATGATGCCCTAAAAAAGAACGACACTTGGAAGCTAGTTGATCATCCATTAGGAACCAAACAAATTGGCTGCAAGTGGGTCTACAATAACAAGTATAAAGCTGATGGCTCACTTGGAAAGCAAAAAGCTAGGCTTGTGTCAAAATGTTTTGCACAGAAAGAAGGGGTCAATTATGAGGTGAATTTTTCCCCCACAGCAAAATGGGCTACCATCCGGATAATTTTTTCACTAGTAGCTCAGAACGGATGGAAAGTCCACCAAATGGACATAAAAACTGCTTTCTTAAATGAAGATCTAAAAGAGAATGTTTTTATGTCCCAAACTGAAGGATTTGTTGTGAAAGGACATGAACATAAAGTATGCAAACTAGTGAAGTCCTTCTATGACCTCAAACAAGCACCGCGAGCTTGGTATGAAAAACTAACTGAGCATCTTCTGAAACTCAATTTCAAACACTATGATCTTGATGATGCAACTTTATTTGTCAATAAAGTTGGCAAAACAGTTGTATATCTTGTGGTATATGTAGATGATCTTTTGATGACCGGAACAATGAAAGCTACATTGGGGAAAAGTTTTGAAAAGACTGATTTCGGCTATGTTCATTACTATCTTGGCATTGAAGTAACCGAACATATGAAGTCCATATTTCTTTCTCAAAAGAAATACATTGGAGATCTATTGAACAGGTTTGGCATGATAGAGTGCAATCCTCTTACTACTCTAATGGAACAAAACTTAAAGCTCGCATCTATTGAAGGAAAAGAATTTGAGGATGCAACAAAGTATAGACAACTTGTAAGAAGTCTCAACTACCTAACTACTACTAGACCATACATTTGGTTTGCTATTTGAATCCTCTCCAGGTTTATGCAAAATCCTTGTGAGGGACATTGGTCTACTGAAAAAATCATTCTAAGGTACTTGAAGGGAACTCAAGACTTTGGAATCAAGTATACATAGGTGGACGAATTCAGCTTGATTAGATACTCTGATTCAGACTTCGATGGAGACAAAGAAACCAGGGTTTCAACTTCAAGATATGTTATGAGTCTTGGATTAGGAGCTATCTCCTGGAGATCACGCAAACAATCAGTTCCAGCAGATTCCACAATAGAAGTAGAATACGTGGTAGTAGCTGACGAAACAAAAGAAATTGTGTGGCTCAGGAAAATTCTTGAAGATTTGCAGGTAAAACAAGTACAATCAACTTACTCATGATTGACAATACCTATGCAATAAAGTTGGCCAAGAACCCAAAGTTCCATGATCGAACAAAGCACATCAATAGTAAATATCATCTGATTCAACATCATGTTGAGGCCAAAACAATCCATCTCCGTCATTGTTCCACAAATGAGAAAATTGCAGACATCTTCACCAAAGTTCTTGGAAGAGAAAATCTTGAACGATTCAGAATGATGCTTTGACTCACCAACATCCCTTTAAATTAAGGGGGGGAATGTTGACACCTAATCCTTGTGATTGGGTGAATTTATGTAAATAGATAAATTAGAAATATGAATAGTCATCGAGAGATGAACTGAACAGTCTCTCCCTCATGTATATAATGAAGACCTACCTTATGGAATAAAACATACAAATCATTTTTGCCTTATGGAGTTACTGCCTAGCTTGACAAAGACTTTAATAGTTTCTTTGAGCTGATTAAGAATCTGAGCCACAATTCCTTGATTTGAGCTTGATTTATTTTTGAAGATCCTATTGTTGCATTCTTTCCACACATCCCAGATAAAGAAGCCTAGGATCAGTGACCAAGCTACATTGATTGTTTCATTTTCCAAGAAGTATTTCCTCCAATTCTTTAAAGTTTTTGTAATTTCATTTTCCTTTCTGTCTGTTTGTTTGAAGATAGAGGCTACCCAGTTCCAGATGGAGGAGGTGAAATCATACATGCTGAGAAGTTGATCCATGGTCTACTCCTGTAGACCAGATAAATGGCACTTAGAAGGTCGTACAAAACCTCTTTTTCTAAGATTTTCCCAAGTCAGAATCTTTTTATGTTCAACTAGCCATATGAAAATTTTGATTTTCATCCAGTGAGGATTGCTCCAAATGTTTTTCCAAGTCTTGTCAGGATTTGAATAGTCAAAACCTGTGATTATTCTTTTGGCTTCTTTAAGGTTGAAATTTCCTTCGTTATTTCTGCCCCATATGAGAAGATCATCTGAAGTTGATGTTTAATTCTATCTCTTTTCCAAGATCTCTTCAAGAATTTTAGCTTGGGTTCTCAAAGGGGTCTCTGCATGGTACCTTCCAGAATCTCCATTTCCCTTCCCCTCTTGACTGATCCCAAAAGTCACTTATCCTTTTGAGACCTTTATTAATGGTGTCATTTTTTATGATTTCTAGACTATCTCTGCATAGATTTTGTTCCTATTGCGAGTTGTCCTCCCAAAACCATACCAGATTCCCATTTCTGATCTCCTAGAAGCCATGATTCTGAACTAATGTTTTGTTCTCCCATGCCTTGTTCCAAATATGAGAACCCCTGATGTGTCTCGACATTCGAATGTGGTCCTTTACCTACCAATTTGTTGCATACTTTTGTTTCCATAACTTGGTCCATGGATTGTTGGATTCATTTAGCCATCTCAACCAAAGTTTTTCCCCCAAGACCTTGCTTAGGGTGTCTGGGTCGTCGAGACCTAAACCACCATGGGTTTTGGGTTTACAGAGCTTGTCCCATGCTACCAATTCCAATTTATTTTTCTCTTCCCATTTACCCCAAAGGAAGTTTCTTTGTATGTTCTTAATCTACTGTAAAACTCCTTTAGGGACCGGAGGGGTAGAGAACATGTAAATTGGAATGATTTGTAGGACAACCTTTGTAAGAACTAGTCTTCCTGCTAAATTCAAGGATCTATTAGTCTACTTCTTGACTTTGTCCTTCAGCTTATTTGTAACTGCCTCCCATACTTCCTTACTCAGTGGTTTGTCAGTGAGAGGCATACCCAGATATTTAGAGGGAAGATTCTCTTGTTGAAAACCAAGAATTATGGAGAGATGTCTCTAGATTGAAATGTCTATATTTTTTTTCCCATAAGGAAAAAGTCATAATTTCTATTAATGGAGAAATTACATTTTGTAGATGCACTTGCATTCAAAAGTGTGGGTCGGTGACCTTCCTGAAGATGCCTCATTTATCACTGAGACTAAATATGTCTGATAATTTGGAGGAAACAAAGATGATTGACAGCTTATAATCCAGCTCTACGGAGAGAGCCCAGCAAAACTGCTTCAGCTACTTAGATGTAATATAAAAATTAGTAATAATCAAAAATAAAAAAAAACTGCAAGATAATGGAACTATATGCCCAATCCTAAGGAATATCATGAAATGGTCTGTGGTAGTATTGATGGGATGCTCCATCAATCACCTCTTGAATCAGCCAGTCTTCCCTTTGATTTTGTGCTACTTCTTTGGAGAGTTGGTCCGCTTCAGTGTTCTGTTCCCTGGAGATGTGGCTGCATTTGAAGGATTCAAATGATGTGATCAGTATTTTTTTCTCTTGGAGGATGTGACTCAGAGAGAAAGAATAACATTGTGTTGAATCATTCAGCCAGTTGCAAACGATTTGTGAATCCCCGAATAACTGGATGTGTCGACACTGTTTCTGTATGGAAAAATGTATGATGTGCTTAGCTATGCATAATTCGGCAAAATTGTTGGTGCCTCGACCAAGATTAATCTAAATTTTGTAGTAATGATCATTGTTGATATATAGCAGCGTGCCACCACCACATCCTGAGTCTTGGGCAGAGCCGTCGAAAAAATCCCAAGGTATCGATTGATCTAGATTCATATGCTTGAGGGTGCGCGTAGGATTTTTTGGAACAGCAGCAGGGAGTAATTCATAGTCTGGTATGGTGTGGCTCAGGATGACAGGGCAATGAGGCGCCTTATTCTGAAATATAACCTGGTTCCGAGCGATCCATATTGCCCAACAGACTAATAAAGGCATGTTGACGGATTTGCCTGTATGTAAGCGGCGCCATTCGCTCCACGCCTCCATAAGATTCTGACCCTGCCAGATTATGAGGGATGGATAATGAGAGGTAATGTTTTGCCAAAATGCAATGGATACCTGACAATTTAGGAACAGGTGCGATGTGCTTTCCTCTTTGCTGCAGCATAGGTGGCATCTCAACGGACCGTGGAATGATCGCTTCAGGAGGTTGGTACCTGTTTGAATTTTGTGAAATAGTATGTTCCACATTAAGAGCCGAGTGCGTGGGGCAGCATCCAGCTTCCAGATGTCTTTCCAGATGGGGAGAATAGTAGAGGGCTTATGAGATTCCATGAGATTATATAGCCCAACCGGGGAGAGTAGATGTCGTGGGGTGTGATTGCCCAGATAATGTCATCTGGGCCTTCAGTGAGTCGTATATGCGCCTGCGAGAGAGCGCCAATGAAAGCCCTCCAATCTTGATGCCACTATTCTAGTATCTCTAAGGTATGGGGGGATGCCCAAGCTTGTTGCAGAAAAGTTGAATTCGCTCTGTCCCCAATGTGCGCCATATGCGTGATGCCTCTGTTATGAAGGTGCATCAACAGTCCATCAGGTAGCCTGTGTGAATTTCCGCACCCGACCCACGGATCCACCCCAATCCTCACATTGTTTCCTTCTTTGATGCGTCAGGTAATACCTTCACGCAGTAGAGGTAAAGATTGGAGGGCCGCTTTCTAGATGTTTGATGTATTTCAACCAGGAATGTGTTGAACGCGGAACCAGTCCATAAGGTGCATAGGCTTGATGTATTTTACCTAGGCGACACGAGACTATAGGCTATCTGTGGTCAAGAGGTTCCATCGAAGCTTGGCAGCTAGCACCTTGGCAAAAAGGTCGAGGTTCTTAATGCCCCATCCGCCCCATCGTTTGGGTCTTGCTATGGTAGCCCATTTCACCTAGGCAAATTGCTTCCCGGTGTGATGACCTTTCCATAAGAATCTGGCACAAATGGTTTGTAGTCTATTCAGGATGCCTCGAGGAATCCATGCCAGGGTCATCCAGTATACTGGAGTGGCTTCAATGACTGCTTTTATGAGAGTCAATCTACCCACTCTAGAGAGATATCTATGATACCAAACCTGCAGTCGTTTCTCCACCTTTGCCATTAACCAAGTCCAATCTGCAATCCGATAGCCAAGGGGTTTTAATCTGTACCCCAGATATTTGATGCCGTCATCTAATGATAATGAGTTGAAAGGGAAATGCTGTAATGCAAATGTACATTCCTGTTGAGAGAAGCCCACAGCCGTGATTGAAGATTTGCTTTCATTTATCTGCATGCTTGTGGCCTATTGAAAGAGTGAAAATATGTTCTCGAGAGAGGTGGTGTCACCTATGCACCCATTAAGAAAAAAGAGAATATCGTCAGCAAGAAATAGGTGTGTCAGATAAACATTATTAGATATATTGATGCCACTGAAGTGATTTCTATCGTGGGTAGATGTGATAAGCTGACTTAATCCTTCCATAATGAGGAGGAAAAGAAGTGGAGATAATGGGAAACCTTGCCCGAGCCCTCTTTCTGAGGAAAAGAAAGATGTGGCTTCACCATTGAGAAGTACACTGTAGGATACATCGGTTATGCAGCTCATTATCCATTTAGTGTAGCTGTAGGGAAAGCCAAGGTGAGTCAGGAGAAGCCTGATGTAAAGCCGGTTGGCTCTATCGAAGGCTTTGGAAAGGTCTACCTTTAATATCAGGCCGTTTTGATTTTTGGTATGAAGAGTATGTAGGAGCTCTTGAGCGGTGGCAATGGCCACGTGTATCTGCCTGTGATTGAGGAAATCAAATTGCTCCGGGGATATATGGCGAGATAATATGGGTTTCAGACGATTGGCGATGATCTTAGCAATAATTTTATAAAGGCAGTTGTAGAGGGAAATGGGCCGAAATTCATTGAAAGATGTCGGGTGGTTGGCTTTCGGGATGAGAGCAATGAAAGTGGATTTAATAGCGGAAGATATTCTACCATTTCTTCTGCTTTGTTCAATAATATTGAGGAGATCATTGTGCAGAAGATCAAGGAAGGCAATGTAGAATTCGATGGTCCAACCATCAGGGCCAAGGCTTCTATCTTTCTTAAACCATTTGATGGTGGATTCAAGTTCTTCCATGGATACCTCCTTAATGAGATCCTCTGATTCATCTTGTAGAACGAATCTGGGAAATGTTTTTGCCAATCTCATAATCTCCAGAATATTGGCCTCCCTGGGGGCTCTATAGATGCCTTTGAAATGTTTGATTGCTGAGCTGGCCAGGTTCCTCTGAGATGTAATTTGCTGATTTTGTTCATCCCTTAGTTCCCGTATTGAGTTGATAGCTTTGCGGACGTTGGCGAACTTGTGGTAGAAATTTGTGTTGTTGTCGCCCTCAGTAAGCCATATGGCCCTGCTGTGTAGCCTCCAACTTTCTTCTCTATCCTTCAATATCTGAGTTCGCTTGGCTATGAGGGAGCTGAACTGTTCTTTGCTCACTGCGTTAGAGAAAATGCCATCAGTAGATATCTCATGTTCAGCAATGACCTTCTTTGCCTCCTCTAGAGTTTGGTCTTTGCGGACGTGTTTTAGATGTGCCCAATGCTTGGATAAACGCTTGAGTTCGGTTAGTTTCCTAACGAAACTGACAGAAAGGTCTTCACATTCATGAATGGGATTGTTCTGCCAATATTCGGTAACCAGCTGTATATAGGAGGGGTCCTTTAGCCATGTAGAATTAAATTTGAAGGGGCTCTTGATCTTGATGTAGGTGTCTACCATCTCCAAGAAGATAGGGCGGTGATCCGATATGCCTCGGGAATCGACCCACTGCCTTATGCGAGGAAGTCTGCTATATAGAGGTTCCTTAATCAGAAACCTATCTAATCTTCTGGCCAAGCTCTCGTTTCCACTTCTATTGTTGGACCAAGTATGCTGTAGTCTGGTAGTGGGTATGTCTACCCAATGATGCTCCTCCAGCAGATTGGATATGGTTTCCGAGAATGGGTCTACCTAGGCAGAGTGCCCCCATGATTCGCAATAACCCAGAGTGAAATTTAAATCGCCACTGAGGATTATATTGTCCTCCTTTAATAAATTAGATTCAAGTAGCGCATTCCAAAAGGGAGCCCTGCTAGTACATGGACCATAAACGTTGATGACTCGTAAGTCCATTTCCATGGCGAGAACATAAGTGTCTAGGCTGATGAAGCCTCTGCCTCCCCAAATGTTGCGGATCTTGACTGTTTTGTTGTGTATCCCTATAGCTAGTCCACCCGATCTCCCTGATGCGTAAATTGCATGAAAAGTCCAGTAAGGAAGCGAAGATTTGAATGACTGGACAAGGGTGTCAGCAGGGCAGAGAGTCTCTTGAAGAAGAATGAAGTCAGGTTGAGATATGGTAAGCAATCTTCTGAGAGCTAGTTTTTTGGCGAAACTAGCAAAACCCCTGCAATTGAATGAGAGTACCTTCATAAAGGATGAGGGGCTGGGCCTTGCTTCACTCTAAGGGCCCGGAGGATGGTTTGCTATCACCCAATGGCTACTTCGACATCAGCAGTGTGTCTGGATTTTGAAATACGAGATGGTCGACCCCGAGAATGCTTAAGGGTGACCGGAGCAGATATGATGTCAAGACCAATAGCATCGATGCCTCTATCTTTAGATCGGGATCTGAGGGAATATCGAGGGAATGCGGGGGGGGGAAGAGGCAAGGGAGGTGGAGATGGAGGTGGTATTGATCCAGGTGGATGTTGGTGGCCACCCACCTATCCCATTTGGACCCCCACAATTGTCTCTTTCAGCATTTTCAGTTTCCTTAATTGTAGCACAACTTACTATTTTTAGCAGTTTTTCGGGTCCTGAACTTCCGGAGCCGTTTTGAGGCCCTAAACGACGTTGTTTGGGGAATCCAGGGGCATCATGGGTCCATGCAATGGACCGATGTTGCCTGTTCGAACAATTTATTTACTCGGAATAATAATTTCTTATAACGAGCTTCAATACGAGTCAAACGGAGATGATATGCCCAAAAGTTTTACCGACCTCGGGAAATTGCTGTAACCAATTTACCAAACGGGCCCCATAATTTTGGCGTTCGTAAATGTGAAAGGGTTTTCCATTGTTTCTTAATAATAAATAGGCCTTCGAGCCTCATTGTAACACAAGTTCGGAATAGTTCAGAGACATGTAGCCGCACATCTCTTCTTAGAGATAAGCTACCATTGTCCTAGCTGATTTATTCCCAATTCTATTTGTAAACATATTTCGGTATTTTCCATTAATGAAATAAAGTGTTATTTCCACTGCATCTCTTTATTTATGGTTATCCCATCTCTGTATTTATGGTTATCTCTGTAATCTATTGCGTTCCTATTTAAATCCGGATCAGGTATTCAAGGAGGGCGAACTCGGGGGAATGGCAGGATCAGGAGGCGGAATGGAGCATATGAGTGAAAGAGCGGGCGGGGGATCATTGAGACCGAGGGGCGTCCCCGTGTGAGGCTCAGGTGAGCATCCAGATGGGAAAGTGCTTGGGTAAGGCGCAGGAATGATAGAAGATGATATAGGATGAAAATGAGGGGAGGAGGCATGCGACACCGGTGTTCGATCGCCCGTCTGAATAGTGGCTTCCAGCATAGGGTCTAGCGAAATACGAATAGAGTAATCAACTGAGATGCTCGGAGGATCGAGCGTAGCATCAATAGTCAAATTATGCTCAGAGATAGGCTGCTCCGACTGTGGCCGATCAGAAAATTGCGGGGGGGGGCTCGATAGCCTCATCCTGAAATAACTTCTTTCCCTTGTGAAGGTAAGGACAATCCTGGTATAGATGTCCAACTTGGTGACATTTGTGGCATCTATATGGGATCCCTTCGTAATCGATAATCTGCTTGTGCATCCAGTCCCGCCAGTGTAAAGTGATGTATTCCTGTAGACCACCTCTGGTGTCCAGGTTGATGAGAAGATGAGCATAGTCATCACACCTGTTAGAATGAAGGATCGATCATAATCCAAGAAGGTACCCAGAGCATTCCCAATTCTTCTGAAGATGACTTCAGATCAATACTATAATGGGAGGCATGGTAGCCGAATCCATGTAGGCCCAATGCCAATCTGCTCAGATTCGAGGTCAAACATGGGAGTCCAGCGCTTAAGAAGAACTGCAGCATGTTGAAAATTTCATTGAGAGGATAAGACCCAGTTAGTGTGGTTGGCATCAACAAATTTTATAGCAAACCATCCTCTGACTAATATCTGTACAATGGGGGTGTCCTTCAGATGGTGTCCCCAAATATCAGAAGCCGAGGCCTTCAATCGAGAAGCCGAGTATTTCCTTCCCCTGATGCGACCCACTAGGACTTTGTCAGAATGTTCCATAATATCGCCCCACTGGACGTCCTCCTCAAGTCTGAGTATTATGTCTTCTGCTTTGGTCTTGTAACATCTGTTCTTCCTCTTTGTATCGGGAGCTTGGGATGAGCTTCGTGCTCGATTCGGCGGGGAGGCTCCAGAAACAGGAGGAGGGGAAGTGTAGTGAAAAGAGGGATCATCGATTCCACTGGGGGGGTCAACGGATCAGAGAGAGAAGCATTACGAGGGAGGCTGCCAGTGAGAGGATCCGAAAACAAAGAGTCGGTGATAGGGGCAGTGGGAGGTGGATCAGATCTAGAAAGCCACGAAACAAAGGCAGAGAAGGGGGCAGATAGGGGAAAGGGGGAAACATTTGCCATCGTAGATCCGAGGGTCACCAGAGAGGAAGAAAATGAGGAGAGAGCAGGCCCAAAAAGGGGATGGATCGGAAGAGTCACTGGGCTTAATAGCAACGTATCCCCCCTAGTAAAAGAGGCCAGATTTGAATGCAGTGGGTTATACATACCTTGAGAAATGGTAGGGGTACGTGAGATAGATATTCCTTCCAGAGGATCTGCAGAGTAATCAACAACATCCTGTTCTTCCATAATGTCAGCAGGTTCAGAGAGCATATGTCAGGAGCCAGATGCGAATAAACGAATTCGGCCAATGAAAAAGAGAGTATGGAAGGTGCACCCGGAGAATGTAGGAAATGATGGATCCTCGAAGGCTCAGGTATCTGCAGAAGAAAAGGAACCATGAAAAGTAGCTATCCAAAACCCTCGCGCTGGAAACCCTCGCGCTGAAAAATTTGGATTTTGTAAGGCTTACCTCTATGCCAGCAACATTAGAAAATTCATTCAGGGTTTGTTTGAAGGCTTTGGCTTCCTTGGCAATGGGTATGCCTTGCAGCATAGTGCCATCCACAAATTGTTGATTCATGAATGATTCCCCATTGTGAGTCATATTTAGCCCCTTGATTCTTCCTTCCTTCTTGGCTGCATTGATCATTCTGCCTAATCCTTCCATCATGATAATGAAGAGAAATGGAGAAAGAGGATCACCTTGCCTAAGGCCTAAAAGTGTTGGATGGTGAGCCGTTGAGAAGCATAGAGCAACTTGTTGTGGTTACCAGTGCTATAACCCACTTTATCCCATTGAAGTCAAAGCCATAAGCTTTAATAATTTCCTTTATATATTGCCAACTTAGTTTATCATAGGCCTTCGCTATGTCTAGTTGTATTATCATTCCTGCTTGCTTATTGATCTTGAGGGAATGGACCAGTTCATGCACTTGGATGATGTTGTTGAGAATTTTTCTACCTTCTTCATATGCAGTTTGCTCCTCTATAACTGGCGATGGGAGTAGAGGTTTGAGTCAGTTAGTAATAACTTTGGAAATTATTTGGTACACCACATTGCATAGAACTATTGGTCTAAATCTCTCTCGTGTTGTGGCCTTTTCCTATTTAGGGATTAAATCTATGAAAGATTCATTAATCTCTCTAAGAACTTTTCTTGATTTTCTCGAGTCCTCTACCACATCAAGAACATCGTATTTGACTACTTCCCAACATGTTTTGAAGAAATCTACATTGAAACCATCCAAGCCTAGAGCTTTCCCATTGTGCATCTCCTTGATCACTTCGTTGACCTCTTCCTCCATAACTGGCCTATTGAGATTATAATTATCTTCCTTAGTCACCAATTTGGAAATATTCTTAGTGAAGTTCTTAATGGATTGAGATCTGTCTGCCAAGGTTTCCATTGTTATGCTTTTGAAGTGTTGAACCAACATTGCTTCCATTTCCTTGTTAGTATTAAACTCCTTCCCTTGTGGATCTAGGAGTTTTGTGATTCTATTATGAGCCTTGTGTTTCATAGTAGATTTATGGAAGAACCTGGTATTTCTCTCCCCTTCTTTAATCCACTTTACTCTAGATTTCTGTTTCTAGATGATCTCCTCCTGTTGACATCTATTGACCCATTCTTGCTATAGAGTACCTTCCTTTCCTCTGTGAATCCTTCCTTGATGAGAATTTTATTAGTTTCTTGTAATTTACTTTCCACTTATCTTTTGGCTTCAAAAATGTTGCCAAACTCATTTCTATTCCATTCTTTGAGCATTTGTTTGTTATGTTTGAGTCCCTGATGCAAGATGAACATTTTTTTTCCCTGAGTGGGCATGTCTTCCACCCACCACTTTCTGATATTATTGAAGAAGTTTGGATGGGTGAGCCATGCATTTTTGAACCCAAAAGGTTCGTTTCTTGGTGTTCCAATGAAAGAAGCTTCCAACTGTATAGGCCAATGATCCAAGCCACCAAAAGGAAGAATCCAGATGGTCATAGAGTGACCCAAGAGAAAGAGGTCCTCCAAGACTATGAAGCAATCTAATTTCGATGCAACTTGGGCGATTCCCCCTCTCCTATTATTCCAAGTGAAGATGATATTTATTGTCTCCATGCTCACCAGTTTCATGTTGTCTAAGAAGTTTTGGAATGTGAGTGAGTCTTGTCCCAACATTCTGCTTCCCCCTTTTTTTCCTAAATTGATATGATCATATTGAAGTTCCCACCCCCCCCCAAAAAAAAGTTCTAGGGGATGATTGGGTTTCTTTCTCTTAGTTCCTCTAGTGAGGTGAGGAGTTTCAGTTTATCTTCAAGTAGTTGAGGACCATATATGTTAGGTCCCTATAATACTAGTGATGCCCCATTACTATCGTAGTTGTATCCCTTATTAATATTGTTTTGCTCTATTGTCCCCATATTGTTATTACTCTACCCCATAGAATCCCTCTATTGTTATTTTTGTGCCTTTATATTATTATTATTAGGTCGTCTTGGTTATATTGTGACCCCTTAGACTCCTATATATAGAAAGGAGATTTTTTCATTTGTATCATCAAAGAATTATTCATTTGTGTAATGTAAAGGAGGTTACCCCCTCGAAGAGACTGAATTCTAAGGCATTCAACTATCTTTTCTATCCTTTTGTGAGTTGGTTTCATAACATTTGGTATCAGAGCTTTGGATTCTAGGGTTTTGCTGCTCCAAATAGGTCATCGTGGCATTTTCGCTATAAAAAAAAAAAATCTATGGCGTTTCAGAAGAAAAAAAAAACCATTTGAGGTGAAATCGCGTTGAACCTCAAGTTTGAATTTTAGAGCTTTACACACAATATTTATGGAGATATCATCTAAGGAAGTTGGTCTTTTTGCAGACACCTGAATTTCATTCGAGATAGGTGACCTGAGGAAAATAGTCATAATTTCTATTTTAAGTATCAGATTGACATTTCGTAAAAGGTCACAAAAAGAGGACGGACTATAGTTTCCTATTTAAATTTTTCAACTACTAAGATCAAAACAATGACACTTGGCACTTCATACAAGTTTTCTATTCTGGAAAGGTTTATAATCAAGTCATCTTGGGAGATTGTGCATAACTCTACCTTGGAGAATCTAAATTCGATTAGACTGGTGGAATTGGAAAGAGGACACAGAGGGCTACTGCAAGTCGAAATTTTAGAACTAGATGATCCAAAATTACAGAGATACATCAGATTCAATATCGAGCTCCTACAAAGTGAAAAAAGGTGTGTAGTTTTTTTGTTTAAATTTTGCATAAGCTTGGTTTGAAAAATTAGTTTGAAGGGATTCAAAAGGCATAGTAAACCCTTATTATCGGTAATTGAAGCCCAAAGAAACGAAAATGCAAACACCTAGTAAGCAACCTGAAAGCTCTAGCATGACTCATGAAGAAGAGGAAGAAATGCAACATGATATATCAAAATTACAAGACTAAGTGCAACAAATGTCACTCGCACAAAAGGTAACAGAATCTAAGATGGATGGTTTAAAGAAAGATGTATAAGCTAAGATATATGGTGTGGAAGCTAAGATGGATGGTTTAAAGAAAGGCGTAGAAGCTAAAATGGATGGTTTAAAGAAAGACGTAGAAGCTAAGATGGATGGTTTAAAGAAAGACGTAGAAGCTAAGATGGATGGCATGGAAGCTAAGATGAATGGCATGGATGCTAATATGGATGGAATAGATGATAAGATGGAAGAATTGAAGATAAATTTGAATAAGCTACTACAAGAAATGGTCACCAATGGTGAGGGTAGTAAAGAAAACTCATGATGAGAACAAAAGAAATGTTAATCATGATTTCATAGACTCTAATGTTGGATCAAAGACCCACCATGTTCCAAAAATCGATATGAGGAAGTTTGATGGCAAGGATCCCGCAACTTGGATATTATAGATGGAGCAATTTTTCGATCTCAATAATGTGCAAAACACACAAAAGGTATGTATTTCAACTTTATATTTGGAACCAAATCAGTTTGTATGGTATCAATGGCTTTGCTCTCGTAAAAAAATTGTCACTTGGGAAATTTTTATAGAAGAAATGACAACACCCTATGAGGATACAAAAAGAAACACCTTTTTTAGCCAATTGATAAGTCTCAAACAAAAGGGTTCAATGATGGAGGACTTTGAGGAGTTCCAAAAATTGAACATAAGGGTAAAAATATTCCAGAGGAGCATAGGATTGATGTGTTCATAGGGAATTTAAAGGATAATATCCAACATGATGTTCACCTTTGGGAACTTGATTCATTAGAGAAGGCATTCAAGTTAGCAAGAAAAATGGAAAGAAAAATTATGGCAACCAGAAAGCCTATCACTCACAACTATAAAGATGGGAGTGTTGTTGCCCCTATCCTTCCACAACCTATAAGGTTGACGCCATAACAATTGGAAGAAAAAAGAGCAAAAGGCCTTTGTTACAGTTGTGATAGCAAATAAACTAAAGGTCATAAGTGTGCTAAGAAGAAATTATTCTACATAGATTGTGAAGAGGAAGAAGAAAAGGAACAAGAAAGGTAAAAAGAAGAGGATATACTCCAGGAACAAAGCCTAGATAAGGAAGAAATGAATATGACCATACCTTGTAATGCATTGGCTGGAATTACTACTCCTCAAACCATCAATATAGAAGGACATATCAAGAAGAAAAAGGTAATAGTGTTGATTGATTCAAGAAGTACCCATAATTTTATTCATTGTAAGATAGCAAAAGAATTGAATTGCTTCCTATATCCAGCACTAGAGTGTAAGTGATGGTTGCAAATGGAGGAACAATAAATTGCTCTGGAAAGTGCCATAATATCAAGCTATCCATGGGAGAATATGTATTGAATAGCCCAATGCTTTCGATTCCAATGGGAGATGTTGATGTTGTACTAAGAGTCCAATGGCTACAATCCTTGGGTGCAATAGCTTTTAACTTTCAAGAACTTTTCATGAAATTTTATGCGGAAGGAAAGGAAGTTGAATTAAGGGGTATTGCATGGAAACTGGGAAATATAATCAGCTCTACAGTATGACAAAGCTTCTAAAAAAGGAACAACTAGGTTTAATTGCACAATTATGTTCGCTAGATGTTTCGACATCGAAATCATCTATTTCTCCAGATCTCCAAAAAGTCTTTGACAATCATTCCAAGGTATTTGAGACTCCCAAAGGTATCCCACCTATTCGTGATCATGATCATGCTATTCATTTGATTCCAGGAAGTGTTCCTCCAAACATCAAGCCGTACAGATATCCCTATGCCCAAAAGAGTGAAATTGAATGTATGGTTGTAGAAATTCTTGAGGCTGGTATAATTCAACCTAGCCAAAGTTCTTTCTCTACTCCAGTAGTATTGGTGCATAAGAAGGATGGATCATGGCACATGTGTCCGGATTATATGAATCTCAACAAGCACACTATTAAAGATGAGTTTCTCATTCCTATCATTGATGAATTATTGGATGAATTGCATGGATCAATTTACTTCACCAAGTTAGATCTTCGTTCAAGATATCATCAATCAGAATGAAGACTCAAGACATTCTGAAGACAACATTTAGAACTCATGAGGGTCACTATGAATTTTTTTTCATGCCTTTTGGCCTTACCAATGCACCTTCTACATTTCAAGGTTTGATGAATTCCGTTTTCAAACCCTTCCTTAGAAAATTTGTGTTAGTATTTTTTGATGAAATACTAATCTACAACAAGTCTTGGAAGGATCATGTTGAACATTTTGACAGGGTGCTACAACTATTGGAGGAGAAACAATTATATGCAAAAAGATCCAAATGTTCCTTTGGAGTACAAGAGGTGGAGTATCTGGGTCATATTGTATCTCATGAAGGAGTTAAGGTAGACCCTAGCAAAATTAAAGCCATTAAGGAATGGAAAATCCCCACATCCATAAAGCATTTGCGAGGATTTCTCGAGTTGACGGGGTATTATCACAAGTTTGTTAAGAATTATGGGAAAATAGTAGCACCTCTAACAACATTGTTGAAGACATATGCATTTTCATGGACTCCAGAAGCAACAAAGGCCTTCGAACATGTTAAAGAGGAAATGTGCCCACCACTGGTCTTAGCTATACCAGACTTCACAAAAACCTTTATTGTGGAATGTGATGCTTCAGGAAATGGAATTGGTGTTGTTTTAATGAAAGATGAAAGACCCATTGCTTTCAAAAGTCGTCGAATCAAGGGAAAGTGTTTACATAAAGCTATTTATGAGAAGGAAATGTTGGCAATACTACATGCACTTAAGAAATGGCGACCCTACCTAATGGCAAGACACTTCATGGTAAAAACAGATCATGATAGCCTTAAATACTTTTTAGAACAAATATGTTCAGTTGTTACTTTTAAATCATCTACAAAAGAGGGAAGCAAAATGTTGTGGAAGATCCACTCTCAAGAAAGGATGAGGATGTGGAAGCATTGTTGTGCACCATTTCTATTACCCAACCAGATTGGATAAACGAAGCAAGGGAGGAATAGAAGAATGACGAGGAAGTGTGGGAACTTATTCGAAAGTTAGAACAAGATTCCATTACACCTGATACATTTAGCTGGAAAAATGATTTGTTATGGTACAAAGATCGCTTATACCTCTGTAATATTTCCCAACTCAAACAAAATATTGTTCTGGAATTGCACACTTCTCCCTTAGGAGGGCACTCAGGATTTTTAAAAACTTACCATAGGGTTAAGACGGAATTTTTTTAGGATGGCCTTAAATCAGATATTCAAAAGTTTGTGGCGGAATGTTTGGTTTGCCAACAAAATAAAGTTGAAACAATTAAGACCTCGGGTCTATTAGAACCTTTATCCATTCCAAGCCAACATTGGGAGGAGGTTTCAATGGATTTTATCACAGGTTTACCCAAGTCTGAGGGAAAGAGTGTCATGATGGTGGTAATTGACAAACTTACCAAGTATGCACACTTTTGTGCATTATCACATCCATTTAAAGCTAGTACAGTTTCTACAACATTTATGGAAACAATTCAAAAGCTACACGGAAACCCAAGGATTATTGTAAGTGACAGAGATCCCATTTTTACTGGAAACTTTTGGACAAAATTATTTTCTTGTCTTGGTACTCAGTTAGCTCATAGCTCATCTTATCACCCTCAATTTGATGGGAAAACTAAGATAGTAAACAAATGTTTGGAAGGATATCTTCGTTTCTTTGTATATGATAAATGGACACAATGGGTCAAATGGTTGCCTCTGGCTGAATGGTGGTATAACACTTCCTTCCATACTGCAACAAAAATGACTCCATTTATGGCACTTGATGGATATCAGCTACCATCCATCACATCATATTTAAGAGAAAATTCTAAGGTTCAAGCAGTGGAACATCACATTGAGCATCAACAACAAGTTCTCCAACTCTTAAAGGATAACCTCGTGTTGGCGTAGAATAGAATGAAACGACAGTAAGATCAACATCGTAGTGAAAGAAGTTTTGATGTATGTGACTGGGTATTCCTATGGCTACAACCATATAAACAAATGTCCCTCAAGCAAGATAAGAAGGATAATAAATTGTCACCAAAGTATTATGGTACGTACAAGGTGTTGCAAAATATTGGTACTATGGCATGCGAATTGGAGCTTCCTGCA
Organism: Pinus taeda; assembly: GCA_000404065.3. Taxonomy (NCBI): domain Eukaryota; kingdom Viridiplantae; phylum Streptophyta; class Pinopsida; order Pinales; family Pinaceae; genus Pinus; species Pinus taeda. The sequence continues at coordinate 22,583 of APFE031225443.1, read as the reverse complement.
GCTCCTTGAGTGCACCTATTTTTCCATGTTTCGTGTTTAAAGAAGGTTATAGGTGACAAGCTCCTAGTTCAAACAATATTGCCAGAACTTGACGAGGAAGGAAAAATTATATTGGAACTAGAAGCAGTCATAGAAACAAGAACTCGACAGCTACAAAATCGATCCATTTCAGAGTATCTCGTCAAGTGGAAGAACTTATCCGCTGAAGATTACACATGGGAGGACGATAATTTTATACAGAAGTATATAAAACTACTCAAGCGTTGAGGGAAACACTTTTTTGAAGGAGAGGGGCATGTTAGGTCCCTATAACACTAGTGATGCCCCATTACTATTGTATTTTTATCCCTTATTAATATTGTTGTGCCTCTATTGTCCCCATATTGTTATTACTGTGCCCCATAGAATCCCTCTATTGTTATTTTTGTTCCTTTATATTATTATTGTTAGGTCGAATTGGTTATATTGTGAACCCTTAGACTCCTATATATAGAAAGGAGGTTTTCTCATTTGTATCATCAAAGAATTATTAATTTGTGTAATGCAAAGGAGGTTTCCCCCTTGAAGAGGCTGAATTCTAAGGCGTTCAACTATCTTTTCTATCTTTTTGTGAGCTGGTTTCATAACAATAGACATTTGTGGTCAAGTAATAATATTTGTCCCCCAAAGGTTGTATGACCATAGAAAGGTGATTTCTGGATGCTTTTGCATCTGTGATCTCAAATTTTTGAGGATTCCAAAGGGTACGAATCCCCCCGTTGTGTTGTTTGCTTTGACCTCTAGGTACTCATAGTTATTGAGCCATTTGAAGTGTAGGCCCCTGATCTTTTCTACTAAGCATTTGGTTTCCTGTATGAAAACCATGTCTAGTTTTTCTTCTTTTATTCTATTACTGAGATTTCCTTTCTTTATTTTGTTGCCTAGCCTCCTAATGTTCCAGGTTGTGAGCTTCATAATGAAGTGTTTGTAAAAGAGTAATTGGTAAGATCTTTCATCTTACCTGAATTAATCAAGATTTTTCCCCATTTTGATAGGAGATCATTTTGTATTCTTCTTCCTCTTTTCTTGCCTGGATTTTTGGTGGAGCATCCTGGTGTAATCACCATCTGTTCGACACCTTTATTCTCCTAGCTATCATAGTTTCATTTGACTCCTGCAGCCTTTGTTTGGGATCTTCTGAGGTAGATTTGTTGCACTCTGTCAAACTTCTCTTGTGGTAGAAAGTCAATCCCTTTATTTGTTCCCTGTTCTAGAAATTGCTCTAGTTCCAGGATCTCCCTCTCAAGGATTTCCTGTAGGTATTGGTCCTTCATTCCTCCTTATGAACTTCTAGGATGACCTCATCCAGGAGTGCTCCCGATAAGTCCATTTCTACGCATATACGAGCAAAGGATGTGTATTTACCTCACATAGTTGCCTCTGATATCTTTATAAAATCTCCTCGTTTATTACCTATAGATTTTAAGGATTCCAGAAGCCAGTAATCTAAAGGTAAGGAATATAGTCTAATTCATACTGGAACCGATGTGAATGTTTCTCACCCCGGTACAAAGTGCATCATCCAAGGTCACATGTAGAGGCCTGCAAAAGCAAAGAAGTAAGGTCCTCCTTCGAATATTATGTCTTTATCCTCCAAGTTCTTGAAAACCACGGTGAAGAAACCCTTGGATCCCAAAGGTATATTTATTTCTCCTTTCAGTTTCCAGGTGCTTCTTATCCAAGTGTATATTGCTTTCTCCATGGGCCAAATGCCCATGAACTTGCATATGACTGCATAGGTTGCCATGTGATCTATGTTCTCCTGCAGAGCCGGATCATTTGGGACCACCCGAGGTTTAATATCAGACTTGGGATTGCAGGGTCCCATTGTAGTTCTACTCTCTGACCTCTGACCTTTGTCTCCTACTTTTGGTTCTTCTCGAACCTCCTCGTGGGTCCCTTTTTCCTCCTGGGGTCCGTTGCCTTCCGGCTCTTTTGTCTCAGTGGTTTTTATCTCTTTCTCCATGGAATTTGTTTGTTTGTTCCAAATTTTCCTCTTCCTTTGTTTGAGACCACGTTACTATAGAAGGGAATGGAGCTCCCTCGTCCTTGTCCCTGCATGGTTACTAGTTTGCTTTTGTTGCCCCCTGTTTCAAACCCTAGTCACTGGCAGTGTTCTTTTCCCCGTAGTTTCCAACCTTGTAAACATATTTATACTTACTAACACTCACAAAACAAGTTTTATTTAGGTGAACCCAATGGGCCAAATACCATGGCTCAAATTATTACTAGCCTAGATCCATCTTAACTCTAGATCTATCAAGCACCTAGAGGGGTCAAATATATTGAGGTGCAAACCTTTTTTGAGTGAAAAACTTGAGGAAAGATTTGTACCTCCAGAGATTTGATCCCTCCCTTGATCAAGAATTAAGATGGATCTAGGCCGGTTTTTAAATAGGGTCAAATTTGATTAAAAATGTTAAATGTGAAACATTGAGTTTACATTTAAGTTTACATTTTTACGTTTACATTTTCATGTTTACATTTTTATATGAGATCTAGGGTGGACATTTGATTAAAATGTTAAATGTGAAACATTAAGTTTACATTTACGTTTACATGTTTACATTTTTACATGAGATCTACCCCCATACACCTCATAACCAAATGGACTATCTCATAACAAAGTGGTTTCAAATTTTGTCAAGCATAAATGTTTAACATTTAACATTTAATACCTTTAATGTAATGTCAATGTCAACCCTAACCAAAAGTCAATATAATTATTATTTATAAATAAAATATCAATTCAAAATTGGTTTTATAGAAGCTAAGTGAAATTGGTTTCATGTGAGAGCGTGAAATGAAATTTTCTTTATGAGAAAGGGTAAAATAATTAAAGCAAAATAGTTAATTTAACTTTGGCACACTCTAGATTTTGAATATAGTGTTTTAAAATATAGTATAATATTTGTTATTTTTTACAATAAAATTACTCATTTTTTATTTGACTAGCCATATGTAACATTAATGTAAATAATTTGACTTTGTAAAAATAAAAATAAAATATGGTAGAGATGTTTAACTTAATGTAAAGTAATATAATGTAAACATTTTAACTCACCCAAAAAAAATAACCCTATAAAAATTAATAATAAAAAAATGAAAATGACCCACAGTATTGACCCATCTTATTCAAGTGGAAGATAACCTATTTAAGAGGGAAATTAAAGTATTCTATATCCATCTTAGTTTGATTCTATATTTAGATACATAATTAGGTGTAGAAATCAATGCATCTAGTGCAAGCAATAAAATAGGATTAGAAATCACCATCTACACTTAAATGAATGAATTTAGTTCAAGCAATCAAATAGGATTAGAAATTATTTCCATCGAAATCAATGCATCTAGTGCAAGCAATCAATTATCACTAGACATCAGCATCTACATTGAGATCAATGCATCTAGTGCAAGAAATAAAATATGATTAGAAATCACCATATACACTAAAATAAATGCATTTAGTGAAATCAATCAAATAGGGTTAGAAATAATCTAAATTGAAATCAATGCATCTAGTGCAAGCAATAAACTATCATTAGAAATCAACATTTATACTAAAATCATTGCATCTAGTTCAAGAAATCAAATAGGATTAGAAACCACCATCTACACTGAACTCAATGCATCTAGTGAAAGAAATATTCTTCCCTCTCTCCCCCCCATCTATATCTATATATCTCTCCATCTGTCCTTCTTTGTCTCTCTATCTCAACCCCCCAAACAGACACCTCTCACTCCATGTCTATCAATCTCTCTATCCCTCCCTCCCTCTCTCCATCTCTCTCTTCTTCCCTCTCTTCAATTTCCGTCTAATATATATCTATCTCGCTTTGTCTCTCTATATCACCCGCAAAACATACACTCTCTTTCTCCAATCTATCTATCTATCCCTCCCTCATCCTCTCCCCCCCTCTCTCTCTCTCTTCCCCTTCTCTACCTCTCCCACACTTCTATCTCTCATTCCTCATTGTGTCCTCTCTCCCTCTCTCCCCTATTCTCTCCATCTCTCCTTCTTTGTGTCTTTATCTCACCCCCAAATATACAAACTTTCTCTCCATCTCTCCCTTGTCACTACATCTATCTCTCCACTTCTCACTCTCCATGTATTTCTTCTTCCCTCCCTCTTTCCCCATCCAAATCCATCTCCCTATCCCTCCCTTTCCCCTCCTCTCTCCCTCCCTCTCTTGTCCTCTCTCTCAAGTCTACTCTCTCGTACTTTCTCTCTCTCCCTTTCTCTCTTCTCTCATCTCTCTCTCTCTCTCTCTTTATCTCTTTCTCTCTCTCTCTCTCCAATCCTCTCTCTTCCACATCACTCTCACTCTATCCAATCCTCTCTCTTCCCCCATATCTCTCTCTCTCTCTCTCTCCAACTATGTTACTATATCCCTCCCTATCTCTTTCTATCCCCCATTCTCTCTATCTCTCCTTATTTGTCTCTTTATCTCACCCCTAAACATACAATCTCTCTCTCCATCCCTTGTCACTAGATCTCTCTCCACTTCCACTCTCTATGTCTTTCTTCTTACCTCCCTCTCTCCCCCTCCAAATCCATGTTCATATCCATTTCTCTTTCCTCCTCTCTCGCAAGTCCTCTCTCTTATCCCGTCTATCTCTCACTCTCTCTCTGCCCTCTAATCCTCTCATTATCTCTCTCTCTCTCTCTCTCTCTCTCTCTCTCTCTCTCTGCCCTCCATCTTTGTGTATCTTTCTCCCTCTCTTACCCTTCTCTACCTCTATCGCTCCTCTCTTCATTCCTCCTCTCCCCTCTCCTTCATATTATCTCCATACCTCCCTTGTAACTCCCCCTATCTCTCCACCTCTATCACTCTATGTCTTTGTTCTTCCCTCCCATATATATCTAGAGTTAATATATATCATGATATATTAATATATATTATAATATAACAAATTTAATATTGTATTAATCCCATATAATGATCGCGATGGCACTTTTTTGGAGAAGTTCAGCGCATATGTCAATGATTGTTTCACACTAACCAGCAATGCAACTCATTACAAAGCCCTAATTGCTGGTCTTCAACATGCTCTCTGGCGCGGCATCACCCACATCACCGCCCTTGGACACTGTGAACTCCTTATCCACCAGGTAACAAGTCCTGTACTCTATTTTTGGCTTTAGAACTAATATATTATCATTGAATTCTAAGGGGAAATTGTTTTCTTTAATGGCGTTCATTGTATGTTATGCAGGTGAAAGGTAACTGTAGAGTGGATAAACCCTCACTGAAGAGATACTGCAAGAGAGTTCGCCAACTGGCTTCACAGTTTGCAAGCTTTAAATTGGAGCATATCTATTCTCAAGATAATTCTGACGCGCGTTCCCTAGCCCGGGCAGGGTTTCACACTATTTTTGTAGACCCCATCTATCAAGCAGTGTGGGAGGTTTTGTATTGGTGCCACGACCCAAAGTCTGCCAAGCATTATGTTTTGGATTAGAGATGCGATGGTTACCATAAGATGAAATACATTTTGGACACCATTGAATGTTGCTTACCTGAATCCTTTGCGGCTATTCAAAAGCTGTGTACAAATATAAGCAGGAGGATAAGCAGGTGTTCGTTACAGTTAGAGAATAACAGAGCTAGGGCGTGTCTGTTAGGTATATACTAGGGCTTCTACATAGGGCAAGGAAGCGAGGGCTTTTGCCATTTTGACAGATTACAGTCCCCCTAGTTCTTAGTAGCTGGTTATGAGACAACCAGTTTTGAGTAGATGTGGTTTCTAATGCGTAAATTATTAAAATCGATGAGATGAATCATTGTTTTGGATATTTTGTTTCCACTCAAAATTGTTGTTGGATATTTCGTTTCTTTTCTCCAATCTTGCCACAAAAAACTTATGAAGATTGCGGTGGGATTGGAATATGGATTGAATAAAGATATTCCATATATCTTTCTGAAAACCTAGATTTGATGTGGCACGTATATTGTTCTTTTCTACATTCTTACAAATAATATCTCCCTTTTTACATTGTTACAAAGAATCTGCCAATTTGGAAATACATCTTGAAGCACTGATGCATGTTTTATCATGGCAAGGGCTAACCAGCCTGCCATAGGGCATTAAATGCCCTGGTACATGCATGTTGTATAACAATATAACACACTGCCTTGGTAGCTACATAACTTGAAAATAAAGGCAGTGTGTTATATTGTTATACAGCATGCATGTACCAGGGCATTTAATGCCCTATGGCAGGCTGGTTAGCCCTTGCTGTTTTATCATAGCATTTTGGATAGCCACCCAAGGGATTCCCCTCCCATTTTTAAATGAAATGGCCTCTTTTCTAATATTTTGTTTATTTTAAACTTTAGTTATTTTGTTTTATAACTTGGGTTGACGATTAATTTTTAGAAACATTGTTTTTATTTTCTAGGATTGAGATTTAGAGTGTCGAGGGCTTATCGATATATATATATATATATATATATATGAATATATAAACCCTCAATTTTTTTGAAAGAATGGTAGGAAGGATGTTTATTATGTCTCACTCTCTGTAGAACCTATGATAACTTATCTTAAGTTGTGTCACTATTTCAATAAATTCAACAATTCAATGCTTAATTATATATATATCATGTTTGAGATCCATGGTTACCTATTTGGTTTATTATAACTGTGTTTTTGGGAAATTATGAAGAAATAATGTTGTTATTTGCATGACATTGATTTTTAAATCAACATTGATTGATTGCATCTTTCTTTATTGTGTTAGTCATGTTTATATCTTTATTCCATGATACTTTTTTATGTCAAAAGTCTGAAATGATAATGTTGATTTGTCCATTACTTAGGTCTAAATTTTCAGAAAGAAGTTTTAGAATTTAGGTCATTGTAGTAAGTGCTTTATGTATCAAGTGGGACTAATAGTTTCATTGTAATAATTTATGTGTTTATATAGTCTCTTATGGATTGTTTGCTAAATTGTTTTGCCCTATAAGTGCTAAAAGACTTACAATTTCATATAAATTGTTAAGGTTACTTAAATTTTGGCTTGGCCTAGTTAGTTTTAGGTGATTACATATATATGCATTGAATTTGTTGATGTGAAATTTGAAAGCAAGTTTAGATGATTTTGTGTTTTTTTAAGGATGAACCCATGTGTAGTTTACAAAGTTTCATATTAAGAGTTACAAAGATTTACATTATAATTTTATATATTTTTTAAATTTAGTTATTTAGGTAGTATTTTGAATATTCAGTTTTATACAAGCAAAATATTATGCTTTATTATTATCACTTGTTTCATTCCTTCTGTATCATATTTCTTGTACAATTTTTATATTATTTATTGTAATTTAGTATTTTACATTAATTACTAACTGTATTATTGTATTAATTCATATTAATTACTTAACTTGTGTATTAGGTATAGTAACACGAAACATTAGCTTTAGGTGTACATACATATATAACTTTAGGATAATTTTAAACCCATCTACAATGATTATTCAAACTACTTAGGCTATGTTAAGAACTTCAATCCAAGCCACTTCCCCTTATTAACATATGGTCTAAGAGGCCTGTCAACAAATGGCTCTATGAGAGAAATCCAACTTTAGTGGCTAAGGGTAATCATAAAAGGAAAATTGTTCACTCTACTGGTGTCAGTAGAAGTCACTCAAACCCTATTATTGTTCAAGCTTCCTCTAGTTCTCAACCTCAGCATATTCCTAAACACACAACCAATGAACCCACAAATTCAATCCATTCTCAAATTCGATCTAAAATTTTTAAGTGACTCCAAAGATCATAAGTTCTCTCAAGAACTCAAGTTAGATTGGAATGATTGAGGTCTATTCAAAGACATTTGTCCCAATGTTTTATTACACCTATTGATCACCAGTAGGAAGAAGCTACATTACACTCAAGCATTTCGCACACTGTCATTACCCCTAATGACATATAATATGATATCCCCTGTTAGAATTGACCTCAATCAATCATTTTTTAACCACCTACTAGTGAATCTATCCAACCTTCTCTTTAAGGGGGTTAGGTTCACCTCCTTCTCCACCTAGATCATCCCCATCTTCTTTAACTAAGGATTCCTCTAGTGAAGAAGTCTCTTCATTGACTGATTCACTTAATTCTTAGAATTCTCCACATATGGCTAATTAGCAGGGAAATAACCTTGCTGCTCCATGGCCCAAACAAGATATCATGGTTGTTTTTGGTGTGCAACAAATGTTACCAAATATCCCTCACAAATTCCTCCCTAAATTTGACTCAAACTCTAAACACTCAACAAAAGATCACATAAAGAATTTTATGCTAGCCATTAGGGAGAAGAGTGTGCACCACGGAGATGTTGTCTATAGGTTATTTCCATAAACTTTGGAGGAAAAAGTTACAACAGGATATTTATACAACCCCCTCAAAGTATTAAGTCTCGGGCATAATTTGAAATTTCCTTCTTAGAAAATTTTGGGGACTACAAAACTCCACAGGTATTAGTCATTGAGCTATCTAATGTGAAGATGGAAAGTAAGGAAATGATAAAAGATTTTAATGTGTGCTTCCTTACATTGAAAAACAAGATTCTTTAGGATTCCATTCCTACTGAAAACTTGGTATTTCTTATTATGTTCAGACTCTGTCTACTTGAATGTTATGTGTGTAAAGAGGGCCTAAACTGCCACTTTTCAAATAACATTTGGTGAAGATTTGTTTATTGAGAACAATATATATTAGAGAAATTTTGAGGTAAAAATGGATTTCAAAACGAAAATTTATAACAAAATGTATCTTTATAAGAACTAATGGGATTAATAGGATTCAATATGATGATGTCAACCATGGGGATGATTCACTATTTTTGGAGTAAAAAAGTAAAAAGATAAAAAAATGAAAAAATGAAAATAAAGACATTGCGAGAGATGTCGCAAGAGAGTTCGGCAACTGACTTCACAGTTTTCAACTTTTAAATTGTAGGATATCTATTCTCAAGATAATTATGACCAGCATTCCCTAGTCAGGGCAGGGTTTCACACTACTTTTGTAGACTGTTGTAATGCCCTAGAAACCTGTAAATATTTTATTTACCACAGTAAGAACAAAATGAATAATTGGTGTTATTATCTATTTGAATTGAATAATATTGTTATTTTGAAAATAAGAAATGATTTAAGTATTAGTAGATCTTGTAACTTATGAGGGAAGGAAGTTGACAAAAAATAGTGGCTCGAAAAAACCTAACTATCTCCACTAACTGTGCAAGGCTTCCAAAGAAAAGGAAGTAGGGGGGGGAGGAAAAATTTTGTTGTAATGACAAATAGTAAAGGGAAAACTTGCTACATCTAACGATGACCAGATAGCATGAGCTCTAAGTGCGAGCAACTTGAAGAAGACAGAAGGTCTTGTGAGCAAGCTAGGGGGAAGATTTGGTCTCGAAAGACAATCTCACACACAAGAGGATTGACTAGCATTGGAACCCAGAGGTGACCTCTACCATTGGATTTCCTTACTTAAAAGTAACTCAGGTATGAGGTACCTTCGGAAAATTATACTGTTGCACCAAACTAAATTAGGTGCCTTCTATTGTGAATTAAAATGGGTAGAGGCCTAATGCTAAGGTGATAGTTGAAAAAGTTAATAGTAGGTTTCAGTTGCATTTTATTTACTAATAATAGGAAAACTTAAATATAGTGATCTTTACAGATAAACTAGTAAACTGTAATTGTGAGAAACAAGGCATTCTCCTGAAAAATTGGAATATACTATTTGCATAAATATAATCTTTACAATTCTATTAACACATGAAGAATGACTATCGTAGAAATGGAGTAAGAAGAATCTGGAGATGTATTTTTAAATGTAGAGAAAAATTGACTGATATAGGATTATTGTAGAGTTTCAACTCTATACCAGTCTTAAATACAAGAAGAAAAAGAAAGAATTTATTGTACAATACTGCAGAAGGAATTGGGAGTTAATCTTCTCCGATTGTGTGAAACTTTATATAATTTAGGAAAATAATAAGAACTGGAGCTTCCGTTATTTCAAAGAGAACAAGCATAGAAGAGGTCGTTAAAGCAAGGGTTTAGGGATAGAAACCCTAAGGCGGACCTGACTAGATTTTGGAGAATGGACTATCAATTAACAATTCCAAATCCTACCTGGTCTTCCTAAACCCTACGAGGTATTGAAACCCCTTGCCATTAATTTTGATTGAACCAACGAATGAGTTAACTAAATCTCTACATTAATCAAAACAGGGAAACAATTACATCATAACAATGCAAGACACAATGCCAAGCAACTTCGACACATAAACGAATAAACAATATGAATTTTAAAAGAAAAATCTAAATCGAGTTTCCCACAGCGAGCTCTGGTCGGACAAACAGAACTAGAAACGTAAGAACAAATCAGCATGTGTGAATTCGAGAAGCCACATCACAAACAATTAAAACATAAACCCAAACGAAAATTGCTTCCTTATAATTCATAAGTTTTTACACATTAAACCATACATTGATATCATCAAACCAGACATTGATATAGAACCTGAGAAAAATGGAATCTGTTACATAGAGGAATGTTTTGGCTACAAGCCCAAGAAACTAGAATAAAACTTGGGCAACATATCTTAGTTATGACAAATGTAAACCCCCATGATAAACATAGAAATTAACATATAAACAATATCGGTGCTGCCGTAAACTCAGGACCCGTAGTGATCCAGATTTAAACAAGAATGCAACAGATTACAGAGATAACCATATACACAAATATGCAGTGGAAATAATACTTCATTTCATTAATGGACAATACTGAAATATGCTTACAATCAGAAATGGAAATAAACTAGCTAGGGCGATGGTAGCTTATCTCTGAGAAGAGATGTGATGGCTACATGTCTCTGAACTGTGTTACAATGAGGCTCGAAGGCCTATTTATTGTTGAGAAAACAATGGAAAACCCTTAACATTCCAAAACCTAACCCTATCAGATGAAACGCCAAACTGTGGGCCCCGTTTGGGGGTAAGTTGGTACATCAACTTCCCGGGGTCGTAACTTTGGCATATGATCTCCGTTTGACGCGTACAATAGCTCATTAGAAATATCTATCTGAGCACTATCATTTTTGGAATGGGCAACATCGGTCCATTGCATGGACCGATGTTGCTCCCAGATTCCCCAAAAAACCTCGTTTAGGGCCTCAAAACGGCTCCAGAAGTTCAGGACCCGAAAAACTGCTAAAAATAGTAAGTTGTGCTACAATTAAGGAAACTGAAACTGCTGAGAAAGACAATGGTGGGGGTCCAAGTGGACTTGGCAGGTGGCCACCAATATCCACCTAGATCACATAGCCGGTAGAAAAACCCTCATTTCATATCGGGGAAATGTACAAGTAAACCTCTCAGAACAGCGATGGGTATTTTGCCTGTCACACTTAAAACCTTAAACCCTTAACCATGCAGTGACTACAGTAATTTTCAACAGTTATGAAAAGCTTAATTCTTAGAAAGTCAAGGCTCTAGCCACAAGTAGTCTAGGGGTGTTTCCCTTCAGGCAAACAAGCACCATGCCGGAGTGGAATCTTACGTAGAATCTCTCAGCGACAAAAATTGAGAAGAATCTCTCCCTCGAGAAAAGCAGAGAACCTTGAACTAGGATTCGAGCTTCCTACAAGTCAAACCAAACCACAAATGCCTATTAGAAACAAGGCAACAAAATTTCAGGATATACATCAACTGCAAAGGAATTATAACAGAGATTTCTTTGGGAATTTAGCTCACCCAATGAATAACCGCCAGAAAGCAGACCATGACCCTGTGTCTGCGAATTCTTCCCATATAGTAGTTCTCATTCGACAGGTTGAACAGGTCTGCAAGAGGAGATGTGGAACCAGAGCAGGCTCCGAGGAAGGATGCAGAGAAATGAAACACTGTCTTCGCAAACCGGAGAAGTGAATAACCCCAGAGGTAGTCCAACCGTCAATTTGTGAACCAAGCTCTACACCGCCAATGAGACGGGAGTCCCGAGTTGTGCAATCGTGGCAGGACGGCTTGCCCATGCCACGTACTAGGATGGAGCAGGGGAATTAATAACAGGATAAACATCAAAACCATATCAATAAGATGTAGTTTAGTAAGCCATGTGACTGAGGTAGTATGAGCGTGGAACGGTAGGAGGATGGTTGGAAGCCGCGTGGCACAGAAAACATTTAATATAGTCCACCTCAACATGAACACTTAAACCAAAATTAAGGATGTCAACCAGACCTTTAATCAGAGATCTGATATCATGGATATGATGGTAACTAACTCATTAATAGAAAAGTACATTGCTATATCAACTCGAAATTAGGAGCGTAATGATGCAAACCTTGCAATATAATTTTTATTATTATTTGTATATGTAATGTGGAGGAGTCATTACAAGTGGTATCAAAGACGAGGTTACAAAATTGTGGCCTCTTTCAAATATATTAAATGGGAATAAACAGATCATGTGTTATTTTTTTTTCAAAAAAAAAAAAGGTATTATGTTAACCTTTTGTTTTTACCTATGGTAAGCTCAGGAAACAGAGGATGGCAGATTATGAGGAGAACAGACAGTGTTCCACACAGGATTGTGACGGGTCAGGGACCTGCAACAGGCCCTGAAACTAATCCTGAGAAATGGGTGCAGCTACGAGAGGAGGCCCGCAACACTAATCTTGTGATATTGGAGATAGTTTAGTAATTAAACAATCAGATGGTTGGCCTGCAGCAGGACAATGCAAGATTAACTATGGAATAGGAAAAAGTCATGAAAAGCCTGTCTGACAAGCAGAATCAGCACCCGCCAAACCCCAGCCCTCAGCAGCTATGAGTGTCAGAAGAACAAGGCTACCACATGGATCAGGAAGCGTTAAAAGGAAGGGAAGAGAATCGAGAGGAAAAGTCAGATAATGCCTCCGAGCACTCGACATCGAAAAGGAAATGAATAGAATTACAAGGGGAGTTCCGGAAAATAAAAGCACCACACTTCAATGGAGAGCTGGACGAGGTAGCCGAGGCTTGGTTGATTAACATGAACAAATATTTTCAATTGTATGAATACGATCACAATCTCAAGGTGTGGTTGGCCATTTTCCAATTGTAAGGAAAGGCCACCCTGTGGTGGGAAGAGGTCAAGAATGTATGAGGGGTAAGTGAACAAAATATGACTTGGGAAAATTTTCAAAAATATTTCAAGGAAAGATACTTGACTGAATGATTTTATGATGAAAAAGCAAGGGATTTCCATGACCTGCGACTTGGACAACAAACAATGGATGAGTTTATCCCCCAATTTACCTCGTTACTTTGTTATGTTTCCTGCATATGAGAGGAGAAGCTAAGGTACAACAGTTCGTCAGTTGTTTACCCTTGGGGATGAGGGGAAGAATTGAGTTTGACAGCCCAAAAATGATGGATGAGGTGATGCGAAAGGCCAGGATATGTTATCAACAAAGTAAGCAGAAGGGAGAAATTCTAGGAAAGAGGTGGGTTGACAAGAGAGGTAATAAGATGGTTGGGAACACTAAAGGAAATCATAGAGGTGTTAACAAAGCATTTTCCAAAGGGAAAAACAATAGAAATCTACATAAGAACCCGCTTAGATTGAAGCCACCCATTGAATCCAGAATTAGTGAACAATTTGGAAAAATTGACAATGAAGGGACAACAAGGCCTCCAGTACAACGTTGGGGATGTGGAGGGCCTCATTATGTTAAAAATTGTCCTCATCGAAAGGGTACTGAACATGTTTCGCAGATTCATGAAGCATCTACGGTTGGTGATGTGGGCTGGAGTTTACCGAGAATTAATGCCACTCTAGAATATCGTCAAGCATAATACCAGCCAACTGTGGTGGAGTTTTAAGGTAGGATCTTTGATTATACTATAACTATTTTAATTGATCCTGGAGCTACATTAAGCTATGTTAGTCCTAAGGTTGTGGAACAATGTAAGTTACAAACCGTTAAGTTTAAAGACCCATGGCTAGTACAGCTCGCAATAGGGGTAAATTGACGTGTGATAGCTGAGTTCAATAACTGCCCCTTGAAGATAGCAGGTCATTCGGTGATGGTAGAGCTAAACGTACTTCCCCTTGGATCATATGATGTGTTCATAGGCATGGACTGGTTGGAAAGACGTTGGTCCATTATAAACTATAAAACAAAAACTACTTGCTACAGGGATGAGCTTGGAGAAAAGTAAGAGATGCAAGGTATTATGAGGCCAGTGTAGATTTGCCCAATAACCGCCTCTCCGTTGGCAAAATGTATCAGGAAAGGATGTCAGATTTATGCCATCCAAGTGGGTTATTCCAACTCAAAAGACAAGACTACCACATTGGAAAGTATCCCAGTGATACGAAAATTTTCAAATGTGTTCTCGAAAGAGATACCAGGATTACCACCCAAGAGACATAGACTTCACTATCCAATTAGTGCGTGGGGCAGCCCCAGTATCCCGAGCTCCTTATCGAATGAGCACACTAGAATTAACAGAATTGAAAATGCAGTTGCAAGAGCTGTTGGATAAAAATTACATCCACCCCAGTGTGTCACCCTCGGGAGCTCCTATGTTGTTTGTTGAAAAGAAGGATGGGGCCCCTTGTATGTGTATGAACTATCGTCAGTTGAAGAAATTGACAATTAAGAATAAATACCCTTTACCCTGTATTGATGAACTTTTTGATCAGGTTAAAGGGGCAACGATATTCTCAAAAGTTGACTTACGATCAGGATACCACCAAATCAAAATTAAAGAGGAAGACATAGCCAAAACTGCTTTTAGAATTCTATATGGACACTACGAGTTTGTGGTGTTACCCTTTGGGTTAACCAATGCCCCCGCAACCTTTATGTGCTTAATGAACAACATATTTCATCAGTACTTATACAAGTTTGTGTTAATTTTTATTGACGATATACTGATATATTCTATAATATGGAGGAACAAAAGGAGCACCTCAAATTGGTATTGCAAACTCTCTGAGAACACCAATTATACTCCAAATACAGCAAGTGCGGCTTCTTTAAGGAACAAATTCAGTACTTGAGACATATAATCACTAAATATGGGATCGTTGTGGATCCCGAAAAGATAAGGACCATAATGGAATGGCCAGTGCCAAAGGACGTAATGGACATAAGATCCTTCATGGGATTAGCTGGTTACTACAGGCGGTTCGTGGAAGGATTTTCGAGAGTCGCTTACCCTATCACTTCTTTGCAGAAAAAGGGGAAAATGTTTAAATGGACCATAGAATTCCAAAAGAGTTTTGAATAACTCAAGCATCGGCTCACCACCGTGCCTATACTAAGCATGGCTGATCTAGGTAAGGACTATGTGGTGTGCACAGATTTGAGTAAGGAAGGGGTAGGAGGAGTACTGATGCAAGAAGGAAAGGTAATTTCCTATGAGTCTAGAAAATTAGAAGAACATGACCAGAAATATTCACTTACAATCTGGAGTTGGCAGTTGTTATTCACGCCTTAAAAATATGGTTCTATTACGTGATGGGTAAAAGGATTCTATTATTGATGGACCATCACAACTTGACTAATTATTTTAGTCAGCCTACCTTAAATGCTAGGCAGGCACAGTGGGTAGATTTCCTAAGTGGTTTTGACTTCGAGATTAAGCATTTGAAAGGGAAAGAGAACTGGGTGGCAGACACTTTAATTCAAAAAGTACAATGTCTCTAAAAGAATTCTTGCAGCGAGGGGCGAAGTACCTTCAATGAAATGATTAAAAAAGTAGCAAAACAAGATTCAAGATATCAGAAAATAGGACAACAAGTTCAAAATCCAACCAACAAGAAAATCAATAAGGATATGCTATGGATGCAGCTGGCATGCTGAATTATAAAAAAGGGTTGTATGTGCCCAACTAAAATAACATTAAAAGCTTGATTTTAGATGAATTTCATAAAATCATTATGCTGGACACCCTGGGTATCAAAAGATGATTACTGCACTCCATAAGGAATATTATTGGCCGGGGATGAAAAATGATGTAGCAGAATATTTGACACGTTGCCTAGAATGCCAACAAGTTAAGCCAGAACACCAGCACCCTGTTGGGTTATTACATCCACTACCAATTGCAGAGTTGAAATGGGAAACCATCTCTATGGACTTCATAATAGGATTACCCAAGTCAAAAAGAGACAACAATTCCATCATGGTGGTGGTGGACAAGTTAAGAAAATCAGCTCATTTTATACCAGTACAATCTACTTACAGAGCAATGCATATTTCCCATATCTTTATGCAAAATATTTTTAGGTTGCACGGGTTACCGAAAACTATATTATCTTATCGTGACGTAAAATTTACATCGGTCTTTTGGAGAACTCTATTTGGGGAATTGGGAACTCAACTGAATTTCAGTATCACTTATCACCCTCAGACCGATGGACAAATAGAACAGGTGAATCAGGTTGTAGAAGATATGTTAATATCATATGTAATGCAACAACCATCCAAGTGGGAAGATTACCTGCACTTGGTCGAGTACGCGTACAACAATGGCTATCATACATCCCTACAAATGAGCCCATTTGAAGTGTTGTACAGAAAGAAATGTCGCACAACCTCAAGCTGGGGGGGATCAGAGGACAGGCTGATGCCAGGCCTTGAAATGCTTAAAGAAATGGAGGAAATGGTCAAGAAGGTAGGATCCAATTTAAAAGCAACCCAAGATAGGCAAAAGAATTTCGCCAACCGAAAGAGAAATTTTAAGGAATACCAAGTAGGAGATCATGTGTATGTGAGGATTCATGCTAGAAAGAGCACTCTATAATGGAGTGGGAGCACCAAGCTAGCACCCCAATTTTGCATACCTTTTCAGATCTTAGCGAGAGTTGGTCTGGTGGCATACCAGCTCGCTCTAACGAGTCATATTCGGGTCCACAATGTCTTCCATGTGCCCGTATTAAAAAAATACTTTTATGATCCTAAACACGTAATGAGTTGTTAGGACATACAGGTAAGAAAGTATCCTAGATAGACTAATCAATTTTGTTGACTAAGGAGAAACTGACTTAAATTATTGTGTGTTACAAGGCAAGCCAGAAGGAGAAATCTTGTTTGAGCCACTGAATATACTAGATCGGAGAGAAGTAACGATGCGTAAAAGAGCCATCACCCAGGTTAAAGTGCAATGGCAACACTTTGGGCCAGATGAGGCCACCTGGGAGGATGAACAACTCATTAGAGAAAGTTATCGAGGACTATTTGTAGCCAAGAAACATCGCGATGATGTTTGATTTCAAGAGGGGGAGATGTAATGTCCCCAGAAAGCTATAAATATTTTATTTAGCGCAATAAGAACAAACTGAATAATTGGTGTTATTATCTGTTTGAATTGAATAATATTTTTATTTTGAAAATAATAAATGATTTAAGTATCAGCAGATCTTGTAAATTCCACGGGAAGGAAGTTGAAAAAAAACAGTTGTTGGAAAAACCCTAATTACCGCCCCTAACTGTGCACTATAATTACGAAGGAAGGCATTCACTTCGATTTTGGGTAGTGGCACTTATGGGAATCCATAAATGGATAGTTCTGTGAATTCCTTGACAAACCCTTCATGGATCAATTTCAAGTGTCATTTTGGATGTAGCCTCTTAGTCATCATAATAGACTCCTCTTTTTGGCAAAAATGTTTTTTTTGATTTTTTGAGACATTCAGGGTCCAAAGGGCTCCAAATGTATATGTATTTTTTTTTTGTTCACTGTGGTCTCACATGGAATAATGTAAAGAGATTTTGAAGGTTCACCTTGAAATATGTAGACAAGAAGCTTAGGCTTATTTACTGATAACATGCATATTTTGTCTGGTTATATTTAGTCTATGAGTGGCATGTATATGAACTAATACATACATCAACATGAATGCAAAAAATGTAAGTTATATCATTATGTTAATGAAATAACTTGAGAATATTTTCCAAAGGAAAAAAATAAAAATAAATAAATAAATAATAAAAAATAAATTAAATTAAAATTAAAATTAAAAAAAATAATTGTTATTGAAATTTATTTTAATATGAAATATTACGATTACCAATAAGAATTATTGTTTATAATTTTTTATTTTTTTTTTAACAGGAACGGTTAGGCTGATATATTACTTCTTGGCTGAAATGCCTCAATTCAGATTACAAAATGGAAGGAAGGGCTCAGATTTCGCCTCATCCAGGAACCATATAACTATACTCCTAATGATCTTGCAAATTTTACATTCTGTACTTCTTGCATAATTCTCTTTCTGTCCTAATTTAAAGATGCAAACAAACTGCTTCAAAAGTAGAGAGTAAAACATTCTTATCGGGCAGCTAGGGGATGGGATCCCAACCTTCTTCTCTGTCTCTTTTATAATTCCCGATAGGGAGGAGAACTGCTTTATTGGCTTAGACATCTGCTTCTTTGTTATTATCCCTCTTTATGTGAAGAAATTCCAACTTCTGGAAGGAGTATGTAAGGGAGTTAATTCTTCTCAACAATCTAGATAGTCTTAAATCTGAGGGAGAGGAGTTGTCCACAATGACATTTATAATAGTCTGAGAATCCCCAAAAACTACTGCATCTTTGATTCCCAAATCCTTAAGCACCTTGAGTCCCTGGAGGAGAGCTAGAGCTTCAGCTTGAATGCTGGTGTTGATGCCCACTCCCCAAGCATATCTAGCTTCTATTATACCCTCTGCACTTTTAATAACACCACCAGCTCTAGAGTTTCCAGGATTTCCTTTAGCTACACCGTCAAAAAAGAGAGCTTTCCTCGCCTTTTTGGTGCAGAATTAAGCAAATTTTGTGTCATTAAGGCGGATTTTCCAAGGTTTTAAGGGGGGAGAGGGGGTCTTTACATTATCTAAGAATTGAAGATTCATGGAGGCACCCTAGACTATTTCTTGTTCAGTGAGGTCCTTCATATTAATCTGGTCTCCCATGCAATATTTGAGGTGACTTTTAATTTTTACCCAGATTATCTTAGTAGCGCTCTTCTTGCCCTTAAAATTCCTTTGTTTTCTTTCCAACCAGATATGCCAGCAGATTAACTTGGGCAGGGCTAGCAATGCATCTCTGATTTGGGAGTTCTGAACAGTGCCACCAGGATACATTCGCTTCCAATTAGAGAACAGTTCTAAACAGTGACTGAAAGGGCCAAAATTCATGCTCCATGGGTCTAAAGCCGCATTCCACAAATCTACAACGAATTTACAGGACAGCATCATGTGGGGGGCATTTTCCTCTTTTTCCTTGCACAACGAGAAGTGAGATGGCCCTAAGTATCCTCTTTTCCTGAGCATACCTTCTGTCAGAATTCTGTGGTGACATAGTATCCAACAGAAGGTGTCAACTTTGAGCAGCGTTGATGAAGACCAAATCCCCTGCCAAGGCCTTGGATCGAGCGGTGCTTTAGGAAATCGGGACAGTTGGAAATAACCCTGTGAAACAGTATATTTACCAGGGATCAGACCCCAACCTCGGCTATCTGCTTTCCTTCTATGCATTGGGGCTTTGCCTTTCAGATGGGAAATAAAGACATCGTATTCATTAGCAAGATTCGGTGGCACCTCTAGGTGCTTCCAACGCCACCAATCGTCATTATCCCAGAGGGATAAATCTCATAGAGTTTTAATACCTTCAGCGTTCATCCAATATTTCAGAGCGGCTAAGGATCTGTCTTCAGCAATCAGTTCACTACCCATGATGCTATGATCCCAAATGTGGATGCGCTGACCATTCCCTGGGATCCAATGTGCGTGATGTTTGATAAGGGCTGCAGTTTTTTCACATAATTTATGGATCATCGAACCTTCAATTGCCTTTGAATTATTCAGACAGCGTGTTCTCTGCCCTCTGTAATATTTCTTCCACAGTGCATGCTGTGCCCAACCCGGTTTTGGAGCAATGATCCTCCAAACCAATTTAGCACCCATGGCTGTATTTTGATTGCTGAGATTTTTAAAATTTAAACCGCCTTCAATTCTGGGAAGAGAGATTGTATTCCATCTTAATAAGGGGATTTTCTTCTCCTTGGCTTTGCCACCTTTCCAGAATTATTTTTTTTTATGCAAGCCTCCATCTTCCTCGTTATGCTCATGGGAGCCATCATCACTGTTGCCTAAAAAATGGGTAGACTGTTCAAAACTGATTTTATCAGTACTGTCTTAACTGCTAGGTTGAGCCAGTTATATCCCTAGGACTGAATTTTGGCTTTGAATTTTTCCAATAGTGGCATCCATTCTCTGCTGAGAGCCCTTTTTTGAAAGACAGCGAGCCCCAGGTACTTGAATGAAGTCCAAGTAGAGGTGGCTGCGAAACCACAACAATTAGAAATGGCTTGGATCGATCTGACGGAGATATTCCAGCAGAAGACATGGCATTTCCCTTTGTTGAGCTTGCTTCTTGAGTCTGCACAGTAGTCGTCCACTACCTCTTTAAATTGATTAGCCAAGACCAATGAGGCGGCACCCAGCAACAGAGAGTCATCTGCGAACAGTGCATGATTTATGCTTTTTACTCCTCTTGCAATGTTTATTCCCATTATTTCTTGCTCTGACTATTTTCTATTCAAGAGGAAGCTTAAAAATGAGGCTTGGAGGACAGAGAGCAAGGGGGAGAGAGGGCACCCTTGCCTCAGCCCTCTTGAGGCTTTGAAAAAGTCCGTGGCTTTCCCGTTCACCAGTGGGGCAATCCATGGCTCACTAATGCAAGCCTTGATCCATTTGATAAACTTATGCCCAAATCTGAATTTGTGAAGGACCTCCAGCAAGAATCTATGCCTCACCCTGTCAAAGGCACTTTCAAGACTGAGTTTGACAACCATTCCTTTCTGTTTCAGGGCCAAGCTTGAGTGAATCACCTCTTGAACCAGTATATAGTTGTCCACAATTTGTCTTCCCTGAATGAAGCCCGCCTGGTTCTTTGGGATAATGTCCGAGAGAATTGTTTTCAATCTGTTCGCGATCACTTTTGTTATCAGTTTATAGCCTATATTGCAAAGGGATATATGGTGAAATCTGGAGAAGGAATTTTCACCTCTTTCCTTGGGGATAAGAGCCAAGAAAGCCGAGTTAGTGCTTTCCCCTATTTTCTGACAGGTTTGAGACTTCCGGACCATTCTGCACAAGTCTTTTTGGACTATCTGCCAATAGTTCTGTAAGAATCTGGTAGTAAAGCCATCTGGGCCCGGGGCCTTGTCCGGCTCCATAGAGAAGAGGGCGAATTTAATTTCGTTATTTGTGACTTCTGCTTCCAAGAACTGATTCTTTCTATTACATATGAGCATGGGACCCTCATTTAGAGTCAATGGAATTTGACCCTGTCCCTCTATTTCGCTATATATATTTTTGAAGTGGTGGAAAGCCACATTTTTTATGCTTTGAGTGTCTCTATGGATGATGTTCTCTTCCCTAATTTCGGTGATGGAGTTGAAGTTTTTCCATGCTTGGGCTAGCTTATGGAAGAAGGATGAATTCCTATCGCCTACCTTAAGCCAAAGCCTGCGAGATTTGATCCTCCAATACTCTTCCTCAGCCAAGCTTGCTTTAAGCAACTTTTGCTGGAGGTCCACCTCTTATTCGAGAATTTCCTTTGTGATCTCTTCATTTTCTGAATTAAGATGATGGGTCTCTAGCCATTCTTGTAGCTTCTTTCTTTCCACTGTAGGATTTGGGAGATATTTTTCCCAAACGTTTAAAGCAGCCATCACTCTCCTGAGTTTTTCCTCCCAAACAAAGAATGC
This sequence comes from Pinus taeda, assembly GCA_000404065.3. Taxonomy (NCBI): domain Eukaryota; kingdom Viridiplantae; phylum Streptophyta; class Pinopsida; order Pinales; family Pinaceae; genus Pinus; species Pinus taeda. The sequence continues at coordinate 773 of APFE031225443.1, read as the reverse complement.
AAAGACATTAACTGGTTGCTTCCAAGTATCTTTTACTAACTGCAAGCAGGATTGCTCCTTGATCCAGAGAGGATTAAATTTAAAAGGAATGGGGCCTTTATCCTAGTGAGCCAAAAGTTCAAGCTTGATGGGCCTATGATCAGAGACACTACAGGGGAGAATATGCATTCTAGAATCTATACCAAGAAGAAGAAAAGAGCTTTGAACAAGAAATTTGTCTAACCTTGCAGCGATGTGGCCTGGACCAAGCCTTTTGTTGGACCAGGTGTATTTTCCCGACGATGGTTTGATGTCAATCATGTCCCAATCCTGGAGTAGATCCTCAACCCATTCTTGCGCTGGATCCCTTACTATGCTCCCTTCACGTTTTTCACCCATAGTTAAAGTGAGATTTAGATCTCCAGCGATGATGATATTTGCTAAATCTTCAGAGTCTGCCAACTCTCTAATAGAATCCCAGCAATTATTTTTTTCTCCTGCACTGATAGGGGCATACACATTAAAGAGACAAAGAGTCTCATCTGATTCAACGTGCTTCAGTTTTGAGAACAACCAATGGGTGTTGGCGATCTCTTTCACCCTTTTGAACTTGCTTGCATTCCAAAGAGTACCTAGGCCTCCTGAGGCACCCCTGGCTAAGACAACTTGCCCTTCACTTCTTTTCCACAAATTTTTGCCGATAAGGAGGAAGGCCTTGTCCTCCATTTTGGTCTCCTGGATGAGGAATATGTCAGGATATTTAGATCTTATCAAACTTTTGACAACTTCTTCTT